>JAARMF010001374.1:18197-36824 GCA_022844705.1 Toxascaris leonina | reverse complement strand
GATATAGATATATATATATATATATATATATATATATATATAAACGAATTAGATCGCTTGTTCAGTAGCTCAGAAATGGAAACTCTCTCATCTCCCATATTCTATGTGACCAAGATTTACTTGTCAAACAGCGCAGATGTATGTGACCAGCGAAATGATTGTTCACATCGCGAAATGCGAAATCTCTTTGGACGATTTTCAGCGGGTGTATGAGGATTGTCGAAGAGTACAATCTTCGCGGACGAATCTGAAGAATATGTTGACTCAGTCTCGCGTATAACAGATGGCATTCTGTGACACGATGATCGATGGGCTCAATTCAGGCAATATGTTTCGAACGTCTGCTACGAGTGGAATCTCTCACCAAATCATCTTTTTCATAGCTATTGTTTATGACGGATAAGATCACATGAATGAGTAAGCTGGAACAGTGGGAATGGTGAGAGCTCGTCAGAATACTTCGAATTTTGCAGATTCGTGTAGATTATTTATCTAGTTCTTTAAGCTCACATCTTGTGTATGAAAATTTAAAGCTCACGTGTTTATGGGAATCGCATTTTAAAAGTTCAGATGCAATACCTCTATCTGTCATTGCAGCAAACAGAAACGTTTACATGTGACGTTGACAGTGTAACTATAAAGATCTGTCTCAATATCCCGAATATCCTATATTAATATCCTAACAAAAGATCATCGATAATCATCAGATGCCGCGCAATTATGAAGCTCTCGTCATCACAGTTGAAGCCTTTATATAGAATGGTGCAACGATTAGCTGGGAGCTGTCATCATTACCCTATAGAAATGGTCTTGAGAGGTTTATTTAGCGAGAGAACATTTAGTTACTATGGTCGAGGTATTTTGAGGAGCCGGAAAGTCGTTGTGGTCAGTAGATTTCGACTAGAATCGCGTATGTGCCAGTTACAATTGCTCGAAATTTTATTGGCTCACTATTTTCTACTTTTGAATGCGGCACAAAAAGTATTCTTGTTGTACTCTAGAAGAAAGCTCTAAAAATGACCCCTACTTTGATCGCTACTAGAAATTTGCAACTTGTATAGGATATACACCTACCACTCAAAAAAAAACTTTATTGCTTCTATTTTTCTCGATGTTCGAAAGAGTGGCGTTCATGTTCATGATTAAGGAGCCTTTTGTTTAGCATCTTTTTCATTTTCTTCGATGCTTAGAGAAGTCGTTTTGTGCGAACGAACATTCATCGTTTTTCGCGAAGAAGATATATGTTGGACTCTTTAGTTCAGCAGCGAATGATGTTCAGGAAAACAAATACCCACCACTCGAATTTGATGGTCGTTTTAAATTTGAACTTGCATTAATTTTCAGATTAATGAGTATGGATGAAGGAGTAGAAATGTCCACTCAAGTACAAAAGGTCCGGCAGATCGTTTCAAGGCGTAAAGGATAGATAAGTATAACATGAATGCTTGTCGTAGAAATTATGAATTCCACAGAAGATTTCTTTACGGGCGTCAGAATACGAGTGGAAAGATGCATAAAATGGCATCTGAGTGGCTTTATACACACTTTCTGGCATATCATCTAAACGATTTTGACGATTCAATCGATCTTGACGCTATCTTCTCAAGAAATTGCTCATTGCTTACACAAGCAAATAAGACAAATAAGTGAAATTGCTATTGAATGGATTTTTCATTAAAATAACTAATCAATAATCTACATGCCCCAATTTCAGAATTTTTTGACGTATATTATTGACCATCGAAATTTACGGTATATTCTAACAATGAAAAAAAAGAACAAGATACAACCGATATGATCTACATACCAACATCGATGAAAAGGGGAAAATATGCAGTTACATTTTAATATTATTCGCAAGAAACTAATATGTTACAGACAATAACTATTATATTGTTCCAATTTACGAACAGGCATGAGACTACTCATTTATATTCAACGAATTTGGGAAAAATTATTGGAGGACATGAGCGAGCTTTGATGAGATTCGTCGAGTATTAGTGAAGATTGTGTCAATGGATTCATATAGAAACTGAGCCGATCAAAGATCAAAGCGACCTCGATACAGCATATTGTTTTTGCATTCTTGCCGATGTTGCTTCTGAATGATTCCCATACTGCATATCTTTGGTTTTTTTTTTCTTTGTGGTGCATCAATAAGCTTTGATTTTAGCATTATTCTGCTCTCGTCTTCTTTCTCTCCGCTCTTTCAGACATTTCGACATTGCTATGTAATCTGCAAACCACCTTAACAACTTTTTCGTCTTTTCCGTTTTATTTGCAAATTTGCAAAAAAAGCATAAAATAATTTTTCGTTGAATTTATCTAAAAATCGAAAACTTGCACCGATCCATGAAATTGATTTTCGGAGAGCAACACTGATCATTGAGTTACAAGCAGTCGCAAATTTCGTCTTCTAATGATTTTATCTGAAGCAGCTCATCAATATCGGCTTCCGTTCCCTCGCCTCATCACTCATGATTAACGTTGAGAAACGCTTAGCGCACATCGTGTTTCTTGTGAACTTTCTTCTTTACGGCTGTTTTTCATAGTTGCGACAGTAAGCACATGAGAGTACACATATTCGATGGATGACAGTACCTGCTGCAGCGATTGCAAGATCTCCTACTGTCTCTAACGATACATGAGGATCTTTCAAGTTGTAGGAGAATTCCACTTATTTAGATTCCTATTGTTAAAATCGCATCTGTGGAGAACTTGAAGATGGTTATTCCGATCCATCTATTCGTTGTAAAATAGCCAGCAAAAAAGACGGCTAAAATACCCTTTGGGCAAAACTGTTTAAAATTCCTTTCACGATGATCTTTAGGCAAAGTGGAAGACCTTGAAGTAGTAAACAAGTAGCTCAGGTTGATCTGTTTCTCTATTGGGAATAAAAAAATTATGTTGCTACTCACGCACCTTACTTAATTCCAGATACAAATGTTTGAAATTTGGTTGGAAATTGCAGAGAAGCAAGTCGAGCATTTCCTGGTTTGCAAATATTAAGCACTTGCCATTTTCTGCATTCCAGCATTTCGTCGCTTGTAAAGTTAGATAGAGAGAACGTTGGCTATCTGTAGTATCCATCTTGAGGAAAGGACTATATTCCTAAGAACAAAGTGAAATTAAGACCAGCAGGATGTATGGGTTGATCACTCGTTACCATTGAATTTCATTATATTACAAAACGTTTAGAATTTGGTAACATTTCAGCACTAGAGAGTAGAGAAATTGAGAAACCATAATGAGATATAGCCTTCATCTGCTTCTGATTAGTCCTGCAATCAAATCGAACGTGACAGTAAATCCCTCAGCTGTTCACAAACATTTGCAAATACAAATAGTGCAGTGGAATCTTTATATATTGGCCATGTTGTTGTGCATAATATAACAATTCCTTGAACCTCATGATTCAAAAATCTCTTGGCTTGAACCAAAAATCAGTTGACTGTTGACAGAAATTTTCTTGGGGTCGTAGCATTTTGACGTCGAAAGGCGGAACCAAACACGAATAACCTTAAGAATTACCCCCATCCGCGATGGCGCGATTGCGCATCCAATTCGTTGAAGCGCTTAAAAAGTGCAAGCGCAATATATGCATATTAGCACAAATGGCTTCGATGCGGCCGCTATGGATTGTCGCCTACTTTCTAAAGAGCAACTTCTTACTCCCGATCTATTGTATCAGCCAAGTGGATGATATCACTGTGCTGCTTAAAACTAAACCTGATTATAATCTCAACGCATATCCGACTGAAGGCACTGGTAAGGGCAGTACTCCACGTTCTCTTTCGTCTGGTGCTGTCGAAATAGCTCAATAAGGCCGAATAGATGAAATTTCTGGAACTACAGTGCATTGCTATCTGATGGCAGTTCTTGAGGTTTTTTTTAAATCAGCTAACTAGCAATGAGATAGTTGAAAGACACTAATTTCTTCTGGATCTTTTACATTGAACACACAGTACAATACCGTGCTGCCGGAAGTTTTTCGAATCTGACGAATCACGCATTCAAAAGAAAAGGAAGAGAAATGATGAATGGTTCACTGCATTTTTTTTGCGAATTGAAATGTTACTAAGTACTATGTTGAGTTGGGTCTTTGTTCTTTCTCACTATGAGTGATGGCGACGCATTGTTAATTTTGAATCAGTATAAACAGTAACAACATTGACAGAGTGAAGTACAAGAAGTACAAGCAGGCGCATGCAAGTAAATGTAGTCTGAAACGTTAACACTGTTTATTTTCTTCGGCATGCAGCTTATATTGTCCTTTTGACATCAGCACAAAAAACAGCTTTATTGCCTACTTTTATACTATAGTTTCTGAAAATATAGAATGGGAGCAGATTGTACGAATAATTTATTAACATTCTCTTGCTTGTAATTAGATCGAGCCGGTGTCTATCATTTTTCTCACAAACAATACCTTTTTCCTTTCGAAAATTACTTGCGTGTACAGTATCGTCGTCCATATTGCATTACATATTGTAAACTGCAATACCTTGATACATCGAACTACCCTGTACTACAGTATGATATAGTATGGCGTTTAATAGCTGCTCACACCATGTCATACTATATTTCATGAGGAAATTCCGGCTGAAACAGTCCCGAGAACATTTTTAGCCATAAGCATGGGGCGAATTAAATCTTTTTCTTGAGCCACTCGAAGCTAGGTGCATCGACTCGTTCACTCATAAGACAGTTGTGAAAGACTGAGAAATATCTTATGGATGCATGTGAAAAGATTTTTACGTGAAAAAAAACGTGTTTTACAACTATTGAGAGGACCTGGCGCTTAATATCAGTAAAAAATCACCAACCGTAACTACCTCTTTTCGGCAAGCTAAATATGTCAGCCAACAGAAAGGCGCTATGCTCAAAAACGTTCATGTTGAATGAGCCTTAAAATGATGTTATCCATTTAGAACCGTACAGTCTCTTTGTATCAGAAGCAGTCCTCAACCATATTCGAGAAGCCATTCACTTTCTGCAATGTGAGAGAGTTCTATATTGAATACCTTCAATTGAATGATAATTGTTCAACGACCGAAGGTTTCATTACGAAACGCTTCGCATATTACGTTTCTCTGCACATACATCTTAAGCTTCATAGCTAGGACGCTTGAGCAGGCAGTTTTGAATTTCTTTGTCGAATAATAGCTCTTGGTAGCTGTTGTTTGGATTGGCTTGCTAGCTGCTGGGCAGCAATTGTTCTGATTTCTGGCCTATTGTTGTCATGAAAGCAAGTGACTAAGAAGGTTTTTGAGGCAGTTCTTCGAGAATAAAAAAACAACTGTTCAATAATTTGCCATATGATAATTAAACGATACAAACCTACAATTCCATATGCTCTTTTTTCCAATTTCCCTTTCCGAATCAGTTTATTTCTTTCAAAAAAAAAACGGAATTTTCAGCGCTATTTCCTTGAAATCAGAAAAAAATTTAGTCCGTGGGAAATAACTGACGTCAAAATTTTCACGTAAAAAAAAGTGTTTCACTACTGTTGATAGAACTCGCTGTTTAATATAATTAAAAAATCAACCTTTCGCTTCTTGGAGCCTAAAGCATCCGACGATTCACCTGTCGATCTGTCCATTGCCAAGGACCAGCGGAGATTTGTCGAGTTCCATTGAGCTCTATGTGCAGCAAATAGTATCGTTAGGAAGCAAATAGAGAAGTGTACATTGATAAAATATTCATTCTTTCATTAATGCTCAACCTTTCGAAACATTTTTTTAAATATTCAGAAACAAATGACACATCCGTTTGTATCAGAAGCAGTCCTCAACTAGAAAAATTAATTTTTTTCTGGAATCGAATGGATGTTGAATAAAACGGTCTAGCAGATTATATGACCAAATCGGAAGTAAATCCCTTGGGATCAGTTGCGACAGATAATGTTGCATATAAGACGGTGATCAATCGACACATTATCACGTGATTTGTCAGTTGGTGATCGATGTTATTTGATACGGCTTTTTTCCACCACATTTCATAGTTGTGGCTTTTCCGGTGATCAACTTGAAACTACTGGGTGGACGGATATCTGATACAAATAAGCATAAAATCATGAAACGCTTTTTACAAATGAAAGTCGCATATAACATTGGCCGTAAATTATGAATTCAACTACGCAAACATCTCTTTTTCTCTTTCCTGCAGCTTGGATAATTTGTGTATGAACTGCTAACGATGCGTTCGGTAGTCTAACAGGATAATTGAATTGATTTGACTAATCAGAGAAAGATCTTTATGCACCTTGTTGATGTCATCTCAGAGAGAATTCCTATAAAAATGCTATCAATCAAACATTTGCTAAAAATAGATAGGGATAAAATAGACAGAGATTTTTTGTGTTTTGTTTTGTCCGATTTTAGACTGACGATTTGGGCAGCTAAAGTTTGAATTTTCATGAGAAAACTTTTCTAAGCAATTCGATTCGCTGAAAATTATTCAAGTGCTAATGAGATGAACTTGTCATTTTGATATATCGTCATATAAACTAGACATCTTCATTTCTGGAAGAAAGAGATGAATTAAGTTGAAGATTTTGGGGCTCTTTCGAGATCACCTTCTTCGATGCTTCTTAAGTTGTTGTTCTCATTTCTAAAAATGAAAGTCACATATACAAATGAAAGTCAAACCATTTCTACAAACCATTTCTAAAATGCTTGTTTGATGAATAAAGCCTAAGAATAATTAAATGTTTTATGAGCTAGAGAAGGAGCTGTAAATACGAAATTACAAAGTGGTTGTAGAACGATAAAGATGATTGGAACAATGGTCGTATATTCACGACTTGGATGGATGTTCAGCGCTTAAGCTCCAACCTTGCAAGCAACAAAATTCACATTTCATATTCGTTGTCTCTTCTCATAGAAGAAAATTACTGACCGATCAGAGATGCTCTCAATCATTTTCTCTTTGAGTATCAATATGATGCCTTGTTAGTGATTGAAGGAGCCTCTAGAAGAACTCCATTTACTTCTTCACTCATCAGCAGTAATTCTGAGCGATCAATGGCCAATAATTTCTCAACACTCTTTTTGGCGTTTTACTCAGTAAGCGTAGACGAAAAAAAAGAGATCTCCTGAAACCTTTAGCCTGCTCGATTGCAATCTGCTATAGTCAGCTAAACATCTGCGACAAACAGCTAACAATTTTCTTAGTAGACCTCATTGCAGATACGCCAACGTTGGTTTCGATTCAGATGTATATCGAAGGCATGTCGTCGTTTCGTGCTCAAACAATGGTATGATCACAAATTCATACACTTGCATTCGCGTAGAAGTGAAACTACGACGCTTCTTTCTTAGTGTTTTTTTTCAAATCGATAAAATGAAAATACCCCGCACGTAAAATTGGAAATCGCCTCAAGTAAACGTGAATAAATAGGAAATCGCCTCAAGTAAACGTGAATAAATTGGAAATCGCCTCAAGTAAACGTGAGTTTTTTCCAGTCAAACCTAATCACACCATTCAGCTTTTCAGTGAGCGAGTTACACCTGTTTAGTACCTGATAGCCGCCATAGTTTTGTAATTCTTGTCGCTTCTCTTCCTCATAGCGGAGAGGAATAAACGGGTCTCGTTGACTTCTGCTTAATAAGTTCAACTACACAAGTCTCTGGCTTCATGATTTGTCGCTCAAGACGGTGAAGTGCAAATATGCATTAACACTCCTATATCAAGCATCTTTCAAAGCTTCGGTCAATCACGACAAAGCTCATCGGTCAACATAGCACAGCTTCAATTTAAAATTTTTTGGAAATTCCAGAAAACGCGCTGGATGATAAAAAACGCACTCGTTCTGATTTACTTTGATGTTGGCTTCACACTCAAACTGAATGACATTTCATTATCGATGCTTTCTTGTCGTCGAATTTGCTTAGCGGCACTTGCTTAGCTGAATTAGGCAACTGGCTAGCAACATTTCGAATGCAAACCATTTTTTTGGTTCACGAATAAAGTTCATCAGAAATGGCAACTAAAACTTGATGGCGAGTTGCACCAATGATTCGAAACAATTACACGTTGAACGCTTCATAATGTTGACATTTTAATGGGAAAAAGGATAGATATATAGATATGTGAAAAAAAACAGATAGATATTTAGATGGAAATGAATAAAGGGCCTGGAAAATCTTGGTACTTCTTGAAATGTTGTTCTACGACTAAATTACCTCATAATAAGAGAGCT
Organism: Toxascaris leonina; assembly: GCA_022844705.1. Lineage (NCBI taxonomy): Eukaryota > Metazoa > Nematoda > Chromadorea > Rhabditida > Ascarididae > Toxascaris > Toxascaris leonina. Next base: position 28,621 of record JAARMF010001374.1, on the reverse strand, counting down.
TACTCGGAACGATAAAACAATTTTGTGAAAAATCGGATTCGTAGTAAGAAAGAAAGCTCTTGAACTTATTTGTGATATATGACCTCTACAATCAATTGTAATAATTGTTTAACTTCGTTTAACTTCAGCCCCAACCATGCTCTGAAAGAACTGTTCAAAAGCTTTCTCTATGAACGCCAGTTAGCAACATTCGCCAATAATATGTTCTCTAACGTTGGCGTTACTGAAATTGTCCTCAAGTTGGAGTCCTCCCACCACTTCTATTCGCTTTTTTCATGTCTGATCTCAAATCATCAATCTAGAAGACAAAATAGTAATGTATGCGAATGACACCCAGTTATTGCATTCTTCTCACCCACATTAGTTCGACGAAGTGGAGGTAGCAGTAAAAAATGACCTGAATGTTTTCTACACAAATGAAACTCAACCAAACCAAAACAACTGCCACCAATTTTGGTTCCAAGTAACAGCTTGCTAAACTCCACCGAAAAAAGAGAAGCGATCAGCGAGGATTTAGAAGTCGATCTGTTTAAAGGTGTTAGAAGTTTGATGTTGATCTACGACGAAAACGTGTCTTTCAAAGATCCTTTCGAAAAGCCGGCCAGGAACTGCTCCATTGTGCTTTTCAACGTTAGAACGTATTGGCAAACCGACAATGCTGTCCTCTTGGTTGAATGCTTTATGATAGTCAGAATCAGGATATTCTCCGAGATAACAAAGACGGTGTTTTTAACAATGCTATTCAAGTAGTTTACAAGCTACACAAAATTGATCATGTCAAGTCGTTCTGTCAACGAGTCAAATGCGGGGAAATAGGAAAACTATCTGAGAGCATGTTTCAAGTAGCTGCAGTTAAAGCAGTAGAAAGGCGCGGCATATTGAGAACCTTATCCAAAAGCACCCATAATAAAACATGAAAAAGTATTACGTGAGTGAAAAATCAAATACCGCTAGTGGGTAGAGGAGATTAGGCATCGGGCAACAATAGGCAACGACTTCCTTAAACCGCACGTGACGAATTGTTTCTGTTGCTTGTCTTGTAACTTTGACCTCTTTACATCGTCAACACGCTTGGTCTTATTTTCTTCTCATCTTGCGTCCTGTTCGATCTGTTCGACCACTCACTCGTATTGCCGCCAATGAAATTATAAGCGCGTTAAAGGTATACCATGCCTATGATGACAATGGAGACAATGAACAATAAACAACTGAATAATAAACAGTTCCGGTACCTTCAACAATTCCATCAACATCTTGAGAAGGACTAATGATAGCTTTCTTTAATCCAACGCATATTTGTACTTTAATCATACTACCAGTAACTCTCTTTTGTCATTGTGAAATCCATTGGTCTTTCCTTGCTGAACAAATGTTAGTACGAATGGAATGCTCCAGTCATCCACCTTTCAACAATTCCACTACTGTATCATCAATTCATTGACTGCTCACGTTTTGTGAGTTCCAACAGATCTTCCGCTACTGTTCGGGTTACACTTGATCATGCTGATCGTTACGGGAAATAATGAGGTAGTTAAGTGTAACTCAAGTTGAGCGAATGCAGGTGACTGCATGGTGCTTGCTCGACTCAAACCCAAGAGCACACTAATTCCGATAATAAAACGATATACAGCATTGATTGGCGCCTTCTGAAACAAGACCATTCCAGAAGGAAGGCTCCTTTGCTTCTCCTGTCACTATTTGTAAAGGCTTTCACAAATTAATAAGTAAGCAAAATTAAGTAAAAATTAAGTAAAAATAGCAAAATTAAGTAAAAATTAAGTAAAAATAGCAAAATTAAGTAAAAATTAAGTAAAAATAGCAAAATTAAAAATTAAGTAAAAATTAAGTAAAAATTAAGTAAACAAATTAAGTAAATAAGCGTATAAATAAATAAACACATATGTTTTTAAGCACATATAATTTGCTCCATGTATCTTTAGATAACATCGCCATTTATGCTCGACAAACTATTTTTGCATCAAGTAGTCTCTACAATCTTCCCCATATTCACACAACCAAACATGCTATTTATTGCACTAATAACTTAAGTGAATATTATAGGAAATATTTCAACAATTTGATTAGATGTTATCGGTGAAATGCAACTTTTTTGACGTGAATGATCAATAAGTACGTTGTGACCTCAGAATCATTTCCATATTTCTGTTCATATCTTTTGATCAAATGCGGATTAAAGCATTGTGTTTGCTTGACGCAAACCATGAGCACACTAATTCTCTAAATAAATCACAACTGGCATTGACGCCTTTAAGCATAAACTCACTAATGACCGTTGATGAATATCCATCCTTAATTTCTTGCACGTTGTCCGTTGTTTGACCTTGTCACATGTACATTAGTGTTTGCTCTATTCTGTCATTCTACCCCTCTTACCTCCCAGATCACCATAAATTTAATATTTTGTGTTAACTCATCAGTTATTATGCATTTTTTTCTCATAATTACTTTGAATTTCGATCTATTTATTTTAGGACGTCCATTAACCTTCACACCATTTTCGCATCATCTACTTTCGTTGATTTCAATTTTTCCCGTTATATATCATTACGAAGTGATTTCCTTTTGTTTTTTTTACGAAGTGATTTCTTATCAGTTGATGTATTGTATTGCAAATCAATGTCATTTTGCTCTGATTATAGTTAGAAGAGCGAAAATGCATGAAACGATTATAGCATTCTCATTCAGTGTATCTTTCTGTCCCACATTCTCATCCGTATATTAATGAACGGTCATAGTATGGGTATGCTTTCGAAGCCAATACCTCGAATAACCTACATAGCAAATTTCAATTACCTTGTTTTGATGTATGAAACAATGATACGAAAACTATGAATCATCGAGTACATAAGAGCTGCTACAACCGATAATATGTGAGAACTACGACAAGGTTTTGGCGCGTTGAAAAATTTAAGCTGACTCACATCCTACTTTTATAGGTGCAAAGATATGACATACACATACTAGCAAATCTCCAATATTGCTTTATGCCGAAGATTTATCTATGAAAATTTTGAAAGGCCCATGAAACCAATCCGTGGAACTGGTGCATTCATAAAAAAAACCTATTCCAATATCAATGAGCGGATATGAATAATTTGGGATATAAACGATGAAATTATTTGGACCATATTCAAACGGATAACTAAGAAAAGCGACGAACGAGTGAAATGGTCAATAAAAGAATCCACAGACAGACTACCGCAAGACAATAAATAATAAACGATAGTAGGGCACATCGGAAAAAGAGGTATAGATTGCAAAAAAAAAAAAGAATATTTGACAAGAGTATTATATTCTGGTGGTGTGGAATTAGCTCAAAGCATCTGTAAATAGAAACGGTGCTTGCAAAATTCTTACATTTTTCTCCGCTTTTGACTGAGATACAATCGAATATTTGGCGGCAAGTAAGTTATGTAGACAACCATGATTGATTCAATAGTTATTGCTGAGTATCGAATTGATAAGCGTCCAATCGGTGGCCCATAAAGTTGGCTTATCATCCAATATTTCTTTGCCTACATCAACGGCATTTGTCTTTATTCGCCTATGTGGATGCTACCTATCACGTAAATTTTTTTCTTAACATGCTCTAATGAGATTTTAGGCGAAACTTCTGCATATGAGTGATTCTATTTACAGTAATAAGCCATTAGGTGCTTTTGATACATTTCTTTTCGCTTGATGAAGTATTCGCTACGTACGGAGCGATGAAGTTGGATTGTAATTATTGGTTAAATGAAGAGATAAAATTGCCTTAGAGATGAACAGAGGCATATTTTTAGTACAGAAATGAAACACTGACACTTCCGCATGTGAGGATTACAAGAGTCACAAACTGGCTTTGAAAGTGAAGAATTCGGATGATAGTATCGATTTGGTAGTACCATACCTTGAACTGGAAAAATGCTCAATCGATTTGTGTAGTAAAATTCGTCATATAAATAATTAGTGGCACAAAGTAAGACTCTATGCTAAATTTAATTGATTATTCTAACAACTAGCTAAACAACCATTGCGCACAATTTAAAAAAGAGAGAGAAACTATCTAGTAGAGAAGACTTTTCTCGCGTGCTTTCTATCACTACTCTTCAGCAATATTCAAATCGAAATTCTTCATGTTTCTAGAACTCTATCGTTCGTCTCTTCATGGTGATCCCCTTTTGTACTACGGCGAATTCTAACACTAACATATTTCTACTGCAAAAAGAGTTCGGGACTTCAAATTCCTTCAAGATTTCAATTACATTGTTGTTAATCCTGCAACTCTTAGATGGGCGGCTCATCCCTTTTTCCTAAACCATATTTGCAAGCTGCTTTCTAACAATGTCCTTTATGTGTACGCATATGAAACTGTGTGCACTGCTCTTTTTTGCGCACATTAGTCTCCTCTCAGGAAACAATGAAGCAAAACCAATCTATGAGTATGATCTCCCATTTAATGCCAACTGGCCAACAGTACTTGGCATCTCAATGTATCAATTTATTGAAGTGCTTAGGATTTGTTGTGCCTAGAACCTTTTTAGAAGGAACGTGGAGGAGAAGAAAATGGAAGGGAAGGAAATTGGCGAAGAAGCTAATCAAATGTGCACTATCGCGACGGTGTTTATCTGACAGACCAGTCTTGCGAAGAGTCAATAAATAATGAAGCTAGAGCTATGACATATCTTATTTAGGTCTGTAGTAGTCTGTGATCACCAATCTTTGTAATTGTAACTTTACAATCGGTTGGGTCGGGTAAGGAGAAAATGAAGCCAGAGATGAATCTACCTAACCTGAATGAAATCTACACAAACCTAAATAAGATGTGTCATAACTCTAGCTTCATTATTTATTGACTCTTCGCAAGACTGGTCTGTCAGATAAACACCGTCGCAATAGTGCACATTTGATTAGCTTCTTCGCCAATTTCCTTCCCCTCCATTTTCTTCTCTTCCATGCTCCTTCCAAAAAGATTCTAAGCACTTCAACAAATTGACAAAGATTGCTTAGAATTTTGCAAAAAGTTGGAACAAAAGGGCTTGCCTTCGCATCATGTGTACAATGAACTATAAGCAAACGCTCATTGTAATGAAGGTGAACTAGTTTCAGTCTGCATTTATAGTTTAGTTTGCCACTGCATTCGTTGCATATTTTGGTATGCAGTTATAACGCTTACTTTGATGCTGTTATATAGCTAGCGTCCAGATGAGCTCTTGCTGTTAAATCACGGAAACAATATTGGAAGGAGATCACCAGTGAATCGATGTTCGAATTGACTTCGCAGTTGATATGGTGTTTGATTGCTTGCTCTAGTCGAAGTCGTATTCAGTTAGTTAAACAGCTTTTTTTGTAGAGCTGGAGCCACCTGAGGTTTGCATTTGGACTCCACTGGAGTCGAAGCCAGAATCACTCAATATCGTATACATCTAGCGGTAGCAACACCACTGACTACTATCTCCTTCTGGAGATTCACTTAGTGATTTTGCATACGTCTGCGTATTTGAAAGTCATTAGTGAAGAGGTCTTTTTGTAATCACTCGTTGAACATTCTATTGGTACTACTACTATAGGTCTTGAGCGGTTCATTCAGAATGTAATTTGCAAAACAAATGCAAACTGCAGAAGACATGCAGATTGCAGAAGCCCTACAGAAGACATTCAAAGACTCTTCGACTATTGGTCTAACCACTATTGCAGTAACCATTTCGACTAAATATATCCATTCAAATGTGTTGAGTATGGAATTGGAAGGCCGACCCAAAACAGCTGATGTGATCACACAGCGCACTCAGTGATCACTTATCGTTTAATATTCAGTACTTAAAGACATTGTCTATTCACATGTATGCTTTCTAATAGCCCCAGGTGATTTGTACCTATATAACTCGGCCTCTGCCCATTACGTTGCATTGTTTCGATTGGCACTTGTGGCCGGGTGTTCTTTATAATGAAGGACTTCTTCGAGCCGCGTTCATCCCATCCGACGGTCGACCCCCACTCAAGCTTTGTCCGAAACCTTGGCTTGATAGTGTTTCCGCCCTCAGGCACAACAGAGGTCGTCAATTTAGCAATGTGAGTCAGATCATCCTTGTTTAACTCACTTAATTTCGTCCTTAATGACTATTTTGTTGAGGACTTTCATGTGGATATCTATTTTCAACAAAAATGGATCGATCATCGACTTGCACACAACAACTCAAAACGCATATTGGTAAAGCATCGAAGGCATTTCGATTTAATTTGGCATCCCGACCTATACTTTGCTAACGCGCGAACAGCCGAATTTCACGACGTTACCGCTCCAAATTTTCTTCTTTGGATTTATCCAAACGGAACAATTTGGTACGATTGTAGGTAAGTGCGATCTTCGCAAGTATTGCCTCTCTAGATTTTGCAAACTGTCATGACTGATTCTCTACTCTGATATTTGGCTAGATATTAAGAATTATGTCAGAGGGTCATAATTGGTCCTCGTTCATTTCCTTTTACTTTGAGGAATTAACTACCGCAAAAACTCATCGCAATGGCATCTAGTAAAGTTCACTGGGACTTGAGAGGATTCGGATTTCTTGCACATCTTTTAAGTTCAGATCTGACTGAGGTGAGCGATTTTCTAAGGTGGGCGAAAAGAATTACGTCAGTTATAAAATAAGGGATATGTGCCTATAGCAGCGTGTTCACTAAGTAGCTGGTTAGCCATTTGCGTCGTTGTGTGGAATAAAAAAAGAAAATTATTTTATGTTTGCGTTGTTACATGAAAAAAGACAACTGCTGCATGTCCTTTTTCTCTTGCTTGCAACTTTCTGCACCATGTTCTGTGTGACTTCCTTTATCCATGATGACTCTGTAGTAAGGCGTTTATCTTCTTGCTTTATAGAGTAAAAAAGTAAGTGTTGATATCTTAGGATATGCTACAGTTAGAAGGCCTACTAAAATATGACGTAATCAGTGCTTTTCGAAAGTGTCGATATCGATCCTTATCAACGGGTTCAACACTCTATCTTCAAATTTTTAATGACCTATAAGGATGAGGAGATTGCCTTTTAATGTGAAATTTGTGAAAGTCTAAAGCTTACACGGCTATCGCATGAGAAGCGAGAAATATTTGAATCAACAAGAGTCAAAGAGATTTTTGGAGGCTAACTCAGCTCTGTGACATTTTCGGATTATTTCAAAAATCATAGCATTGCAGTTCGATACTATCCCAGAGGTCAATAATCAACGTGCTATCCTTGCTGCAATAGACAGCTCCGCGACCACATTTCGCACGGTTCTTTATGCGATTGTCGCATAAGCATGGCACGTCACCAGCTGCCTAGGCAGATCATGATGTGTGCGCTCCGCCTTCGCAATTTGACGCCCTCAATTATTCCAAGCTTTCATAGCGATCGGCTTCTGTAGATTTGGATTGGAGTAAAAAGGATCACACTAGTGCATTTAAAAATCCACGCCAGCAATCTCGCAACTAGAGAGTAAAGGACACGTTTCAATGTTTGTAAACATGAAGCATCTCAGTGCTAAATTCTGTATAACTCCGGCTTTCGTGATATATGCCGGCTAGGTAGGGCGTGCGCCATATAACGAAAGCAGAGAATTAGTTACTTCATCTGCTCAGGTAGGTCCCGCATCAAGCGATCAGTTCAGGATGTTTGTGATTTCTTGGATTCTTGCACTCTTTTGGATTTTTATTGAAATCGGGGGAAGTTTAATTGAAACGGAAAATACGGGAGCTTTAGAGCAGGAAGACAAACATCTTCCTCCCGAATCTTAATCAAAATTTTCAACGCCTTGAGTTATATATATGCTCATGGGAACACAGCGATTGCAACTCGTCTCAGATGAGTGCCTTTTCTTTTTCGATTGTTCCGCAACAGCAGCATTCACGCATGGCTGAAGTTTTCAACAATGGGTGGCAGTAGCACCATCGCCGAAATCACTGCAATATGCAAACATGACATGCATTTCAGCGAATCCCGTATATCAGCACGCCTCGAAGGGAAACGGTCAACAAGATAACTTTTCTATTCACAAAGCTGAAATTATAGGGAGCTGCTTGAACCGTCAACTGTAAACTGTTGCAAACAATTTCAATGGTGTTAACATCGCGGCTACTCTACGCACATTGGTGATCCCTTATCACTCTGCTGAATGTACGGTCCGGACGATTTTTTCGGGCCCAGATTGGCTTGTCGACACCCGCAGTTCCTCTGGCTGTCTTCCGTATACCACCAACAATAAAAGCACCTTTTATTACCCACAGGCAACGAACCCCACGTCCAACGATTAAAAATAGCAAACACCACAGAATGGGCAATAACAATACGCTACTCGCAGCATCCAAGTAGCACTTGTAAGAGCATCCCACGGCACGAGCTGCTCCACGATACATGAATATTCTTGGCTAATTTCGGATGTTGCGATTAAGTCAACTCCTGGTGAGATAGTAAGTTTGAGATAGTACTTACCATTGGTGCTCGGTGCGTGAGGAACGAAAATAACTGCTAATATCTCGCAGGGTGCTAGTGATAGAAATTTGTCCCCATGCCAAATTTTGTCTCTCATTCAATTGGTCTTCAAATGCGCCGACTTCGTAAAATGATTGCTCGTCACTCGTTTCGTTAACCCACTTAAACCGTGCATCAGCACCTCCAATAACAAATGCGTCCTTGAAGGCATTGATGCACATATCGCTTATGCACATATCAGGAACAACGGGTCATTTGGTTATTAATTAGACGTCCCACGTCTTTTCCCATTCTCTACCAGCTGATTTTTTTCACGCGAATATGTTTCTCTTACAAACTTCTTTTCTCTGTTCTTCTCGTAATTTCATAATTTCTGCCTTAGTTCTCGTGCCAAACGCTACAAACGGTTGATCAGTTTTTCCAATGCGCCGATGTCCATGCGTGAGTGGTCATCATTTCTAGAGTTTCGTACTCTGAAATACCGAAAAGGTGGGTGGAGGCCAAGTTCGGTTTATTGATATGATATGCCTCACTTTCGCATTATATTCCAAATTATGCACTTCCCGGCGATGGCTACAAATTGAAAGAAAGGAAATTTCGCCATTAATCATTCGTCAGATTTTATGCTGAAATGACAAAAATGAGTTCAAAGTAAAATTTTGTTTATTTTGGAGTCATCGTATGACAATATATTCCTTTTGTTTGAATAATGTAGGACAAAATTTCACTAACTTCATCAGTGAACATAAAAATACGCCCATACATTGCCATATCGACGAGGTCTAACAGCGCATATTGAAAAACTAAGGTGACAGCAGTACACCTGGAGTCGCCGTGCGGTCAAATCAGTCACATTCTTGGGATGTTTTGTTGCCGACCGATGCGATAATCTTCTTCGAGCAACACGCAAATCAATGTCCAAGGTATTCGAGGTATCCACCTACAGATGTGGAGTTGGGAGAAGGACGCCCAAGGATGTAGTGGTATTTTCTTTAAAACGACAATACATATCATTTAAGCGAAACGATTGAGGTGCAAACTGCGCAAACGCACTAGAGATAGAGTGAATACAGCGAAGGGGTTTTCGAAGAATTAAAATGTATTAATTAAACGTTAACTTCGGTGGTCGCCAGTAGCTTAGAATGTTGCGCAATATTTGAGAACTATCCGTTAATACCCAAAAAAACCTTCGTTATGGGAATCCTTGTCGGGGCACTGGAGCTTCAGCAGTCTGACTGGACGTTCTTGCCCATCTCTCGCCACAAGTGATAGCCTAGGACTAAGACTCACAAGAGTGCCCTTCGATGGATCCTTTGGGTCAGTTGATGCAGGTTGCGGAAGGTACACGTCATGGTCCGCCTAGCCAGCGCATGACATCCTATCCTTAGGCTACAATCGCATGAAGAGTCTTGTGAAATGTCGTCGCGGAGCTGCCTACTGAAGCAAGGACGGCAGGCTGATCATCGACTTCTAAGATATCTGAGGTGGAGGTATGAAGATTAGTTTTCTGCAAATACAAGCAATTAGAGGGCATCGTTACGAAGCTGTAACGTTTCGTAAGAGATCAACAGTTACCTTTTAGAGAACTTCAAAAAGTAGTAAAAAGTTCTTTGACGATCAATAGCATGTTGTTGGAAACCAATATTTTTCACCTGACGTTGGCGCTGAGTAACAATGAACAGCTCATGTTCACAAAGTTGTTATCCTCTTTGGAAGAGTTGCTTAAAGCACTGAGTTAGCCCATGTTAAAGGTGGCTTATCGTTTAGGCGCAATAATTGCTGAGTTATAGAACCTTACGTTTTATGATTTTCAGACCGAGTGATGAATGAGATTATTCAATAGTTGGCTCATTTTAAACGAGTGAAACAAGAAGGATTGAGTGGTAGGCGGACGAACTATTCTGCCTCGTGAAGTATGAGGCCTTGCTCTTTAACTTTATACGACAATTCAGATGCACT
>JAARMF010001373.1:17106-32576 GCA_022844705.1 Toxascaris leonina | reverse complement strand
GGGGGGGGGAGGAGGTAAGAAGCGTGAAGGATCTGGCACAAATGACGAAAATAACGTTTCAATCCTATCACCTATATAACTTCTCTCCTATCGCTGGTAAATGGGGGAGAGGGGCTCTTCTTGCTGGTAATAAAGAAAAAGTGACTTGACGTGGGTAATTGCCCAGTAGATTTCTTTCCGTTCATTGGAGGTAGGAAGGGTATGTGATGAGGGGAGCGGGAGAGCGAAGTCTTGACCTCATTCATAAGTTCGAATGGTTTCACTGTAGCTCCCCTCTGTTTATCGTTTCACTAGTCACATCTCGCGAACCACAGAAACTACGGCAATAAAGCCCGACGTCTATGTGATCCTTTGAACTCTATTTTATTCCGATCGATAATAATTTTTTTAGTGATGATGAACTCTTAAGGTGAAATAAAATAAAAATATTCATCTAAACGATATAGTCGGAGAGGTGAATTTAGTATTTATTAATTTTTAGCGTTGAAATTCATACAATTGGTGTAAGAAGGCAAAATAAGCGTTGTTTTGTAAGTATTCTTTGGCATACTTATGCAAAAGATTTCAATACGCTATGAAATGAAACGCCGAAATGCATATCGTCGCAGTCATCCTCATATGCTTCCTCCATAGTTAACCACATTGCTCTGGAACAAGAAATATGCCAGGTTATCAAATAATTTCCTCGCGCTTGTCTCCATATGACAGAAGAGATCAGCAGAGTGCTATTATTGAGGCATTTTGCACGAATTTCGGCGGTATTGAAGCACGTTGTTTGGTGCAATCTGCGTTACTGGTGCAAGAAGAAAATACCAAGAGGGTATATGGTGTAATGTCCACCTATGATCGTAAACACTGAGGTTTATGACCACAGGTGCTGTTGTTGGTGAAGTGGTATTTTCAAATCCTCTTTATACCTGCCGACTATGTTAGCACTCAAACAACAAATCCTTCACCTGAGTTGCATTCCTATACACGAGCGATTCATTGCAAACTCATTACTTAAGAGGTCGAAGTAACGACTGAATCCGTTGTAGCGACCTGAAGTACTGACTGAATCTCTGATAGCAGGTTGAAATATTGACTGAATCCTTTGTAGTGGGTTGGATTACCTACTGAATCAATTGCTGCAGCCCAAGCAGGTTGAAGTACCTACTCAATTAGCTGTTGCAGCCGAAAGCACTGACTGAATCTCCGGTGGCAGACTGAAGCACTCAGTGAATCTGCTGTAGCAGTTCAAAGTATTTACCGCATCCGTTACAGCAGCCAGGAGTACTGGCTAATGTTTGGTCACAGTTTGCAGTACTGGTTGAGCGAGAACAATTTGAGCGATGTTATGCTCCGAGTGACAAAAACACTGCCACTAAAGTCCGCAACTGATCAAGATCTGCGCCCTTCGCCAAGTGGGTTGTTGCCCAATTCTTTTCTTCTTTTTTTTTCTTGCATCGGATCCGAGCAGGGGATCATTCTCGCAGCCCATAGCAATCTATCCACGCGTTTGATGTGCTGTTCTGCACTTGTACCGTCTATATACAACACACACAATCGACCGTAATTAATAAATGCCCTTTTTATATGTAAGGAATAAAAGAAAAAATAGCCTTTTGCTGGATAAAGCTGAATTGATGGTTGAATTACAAGAATCTCACTGCTACCGTTTGATTCGTTCGCAAACATCGTTGAAAATGTGATACTTCATTGGAGAAGACATGTGGTTAGCACAACTTCGTTGTACCATGATTTATGCGTTGTGATTGCGAGTTGAGCGGAAAGCGAGGATATTCCTCGTGGGGTTTTGAATTCGATGAGGTAGATATTCATGATGTCTGTGCTTTTTGTGCTGCATTTTCTAAAATATAGTGATGTAAATATATCGGTGATAAATAAAAGTGAGTGCAAGTCAACGAAGCAAGAAATAATTGAGGAAGTAGAGTTCACTTTGCAAGTAGGCACAGCAAAGAAATGACGAATAAAAACCAACTTGTATGAGATGAGAAATGAGGAGACGAAAGGAACGCTGAAACGTCAATGATGCTTCTTCATCTCGTATTTATTTCACTCAATTTCATTGCAATATATGACAGCTCGTTTCTTTTTTTCTTTTTAGGAGAGAAACCCGAGTGAGGGAAAGAAGGCGAAGAGAGAAAGGATGAGAGAAATAGCCCTTAATGGAATTCTTTAAAGTGCTTCTCTCGGAACGTCACAATAAAAGAGCACATTAATAGCGAATCGCATTTACAACGAGCGATGTAGTGGGCAACGAGAGAGCAACTGTACATTACGGGTTTGTACTCCTTTCGTTCGCCTCGGTCTCTTCTTATATAAACGCGCACCTCCATCGACGATGTATTCAACGCAGCGACGTTCTCAGTGTTGTCATCAAGCGATCCAACGAAATCTTCGTTCACTTTGTCTTACCTATGCCTATGTTAGTGCATCGATAGAATGGACCGCCAGCAAAGGTGCTACTCAGTTGATGCGTCGAAAGTTGAATTCGAGACAGCACCTTTATGAATTAATATTTTGCGCAATGCCTTTTGAGTAATGCTTAGAAGCAATCTTATACTCGTTGGCTTTCAGTGGAGACTAAAGATCGCTGTGGTTTAAAAATAAAACGCCTTCGGAAATGGACGATGTAATTGCAAAATAGGCTCGCATAAGTCCGTATCGGCGCTTATGACCAGTGGCACTTTTGTCACCAATGATTTCGACATGACATTCTTTCGGACACAAAACGAAAGGGGCCACAAAGCTTATGCGACTTCTTAGTATGAAGGGCATTTGTGTTCACGTATGAGGAAAACAACGCACGTGATGGGCACGTGCATGTTATGTACATCATTATTGTGATAAGGGGCGTATTAATTAAGGGGAAACAAGAGAGCGGCGAGATTTGTGCACAGAGAGCAGCCGCTAATCATCTACCTGTTCAAAGATCGCTGCCTCCGAGCGGTGCACTCCCGCATTCGGGGCCTGCTGCTCCCGTAGCGTAACATCGCTTCTCTACCGTATTTTGCAGTACACTTTATTCTATTAGACTACTCCATCTCGGGAATATCCTTTGCCCAAACCTTACCTATTTCCATTTTCCTGCTTATGAACCTATTTATGAACCAACTGCTCTCCTGCTGCTCTTAAAAGATCAGCGTAAAGCCGAGATGTTTGGGCTCATTATTTCCGAAATATATATCTTCTTATACAAAAATATTTCGTTCCTCGCTAATGGAAGCGGGAAATGAATCATTTCTTGATAAAAATTCACTCGCTTATCAAATCATCATTTCCAAGCATTTTTAGCAGTGCATCTCTTTCACATAGCTCCTTTTATTATTTTTTCTCGAGAAAACAACAAATGCACACAAAGTTGAATAATTTATGCGATGGGTTCGAGACCAACAACTGACCACTTTGAGATGTTGTAATTTACGCATAGTTCAGCTATTGAATTATCAGTGCTCCACTCACAAAAAAGAGAGAGAGAGAGATAGAGCGGGAGTAGGTCATATTGAAAAGTGTGAGACACGTCGCTCATTGCGAGTCGTAAAATCTTTCCTGTGTTACAACATTTTGCGATAAAATATAAATAAAAGTTGCAATTTGCTACGCGTAAGATGCCGTATTGATAAAAGATGGAACATTGATAATCACGATAATAATTAAGGCATTTAATGATGTCCAAGAGCATTTCATCTTCTAGAGGAAATCATAAAGTAAAGTAGTTTAGAGCACATTTGGTGCATTTGAAATGCCATCACGCTATAGTATTTCGTTTTTATAGACATATAGACGCAGCAGAAGCAATCATTGTAAATATCTTGCAAAACGCATTTAAAGAATCTTTAACGAGATGAAACTCTAGTGCACAAATCTTGATGACACGCTCATCGTTGCTTTACATAATCAAAAATTCAGAAAAAACTTTTTTTTTCTGTGTAAAACGGATGCGATGAAGGTTTATTGATGACTTTTTGCGAAGAAAACAATAATATTTAGAGAGAAAGTGATTAAAATAACGCAGCTAATTTTAATTCAGGAGGTCAGTCGGGTCTTACCTATATAAAATTCCACCTTCCACCAACTAAATTTGCCTCATATCAGCAGAGTTTTTTTTCCCCGGAAAACTGTAAATCATTTATAAACTATATGTTTTTTGCCATTTGCAAGCGTCATATTTTATAAAACATGTCGCAGCGCTTAATTTTTAAAATTTATTTCATTAACTGAAAAACCACAATAAGAAGGCCGAAAAGCTTCGCAAATATTCATCGTTGCATTACTTCCGAGATTGCAATTGATTGCATATATAAGGAAACTATCTGTATTGTTAGCAATTATTATATTAGTCATTTAATAGCAGTGAAATCGAAGTATTCGACTGTATTTATCTATTGCGATTATTTGTGACCACGTTTGATGTAACTGCAATGTGGACAGTTGTATGAAGTTGTATGAGAGCAAAAAGGAACAATTCCATAGGATGATTGTATTGCGAATAGCGCCGTTGGTAATTGTAATTCGAGTAATTGCGATTGGCAGTTCATAGAAATCTTGTTTATCTTTATCTCTCCACATTTACGGCGATTCTTCTTTCTAGGTAAGCATTATGTTTGACAATACGGTAGCAGAAAACTTTGTGGTGACAGAATCACGGATTAATTGCTGATCATTGCGAAAACAAAAGTGCCATTCCTAGCGGCTTTTCATATTTCTGCAATGAGCATGTAACGCTTGAGTGCCGTAAATAATATTTATTTTTATCTCAGTATCTTGAAATGTGAAAAATACGATGAGTTTGTGCATGTGAACAAGAGGATAGATAGCCGAGCAGACAACAGAAGCAACAACAAAGAGAAAGAAAAGCAAAACGATTGGGCGAGTAGGAATCAAACATCTTGGTGTTCGATGCTCAAGAGTAGCAATAAGCGGAAAATCGAAAGACCCAACTGCAGTTTGAAATATGAATGATTGGGTGCATCGAAGATATTCTGCGCGAGACGAATTCCATGTTCGTAGAACACGGAACTGGGAACTATGAACTTTGTTGTACAATATTTTTTTGATATACTGAAATCGATACCCGCGTCGATGATGGCTAATGGCAAACTGAGAGATTACTGAGAATCGAGTATCGGAAAGAGGCCACGCAATTTGATAACAAAGAATTCAGTCGATTTTGAGTCTGCAATATTCCAATGATTCGAAGTTAAAAACGTTTCATTTCATGTTATAAGTTCCCTAGCATGAACTCGTAGTGCGATCTGCGAAAATCAATGCGATTCGGGCATTTTCGGCATTTTCTAACACCGAACCATCAGAAGTTATTATTCTTAAGGAATCAGCGTTGCAAATCATGGAGAGTAATACATTTTGCAAATTTGGATGGCTTCAAAGTGATAACACACCAGCACAGCCTCTAATGGAGATCATGCTCACTTAAGAGCACTACCCTTCGAATGAACTGATTTCACGCAGACTAAACATTACTAATCAAATTCATTTGCTCACGATAATCAATTGGTTTATGAATCAGTTGGTCGCTCGCATGATTCTTCTTCGAATATGAACATAAATTTAGACGTGCTTGTAGGTTGTTTAAGTCACGCACCAATTCATAAACACATCGAAATACGTGCACAGCACTAAGTGCTCCCAAGCACATATGTGCTAAGAGATGACCGATGACCAATTCTAGCGTCCACTTTTACGACTTGTTGGGTCACCTATTCCAATGTTGTCAGGATCGTTCGCGATTGAGATTTAAATATGATTTGAGACGCACTCATTCTTAGATTGCTTCTCTTAGTGTTTACTAGTTGTATTGTTTATTATTCTCTCATGTATATTTCCTAGCTATGAGGCCTCGATATAGTGTTTTATCGATTATTATTTTAATCATTTCCATTTGCAATTATTCCCATAGAACAGATCGCCATTGCGATTTTTAACAAACATAGAGGGAGTAAGTGACGAAATCTTCTCGTGCTGCATAAAGTTATAACACCAATATACGAACAGATGAGTTGCCGATGATTTCCGCGAAATTAATTTGTGGTATTTTATGAAATCCAATCGGCCCAAACAATTCAGTAAATTAATTTCGCGACAACTGATCATTCCGATTCGCTAATGGCACACGATCGCTGATCATCGAAAACTTTGTCGATCGATAGTGTTGTCAATGAGCGAATCGAACTTGATGCTCAAAAATTGGTGCATTCGAATTCAAACAACTCTACGAATTTTATAGTGTTGCCTTAGGTTGTTGTTTGTGCTATTAATAATTATGCTAAAATTGCTTTATTGTGAGGATGTTTAACGCTGAATGATATTACGATGGATTGAAGTGTACACTTTAGAGGTAAACGAACGATGGGGGGGAGAGGACAGCACTGTGCAGAAGAAATACGTTCTCGCTTTTTATGCGTATAGATAACAATGCACATGCAAAACACGCCAGAACGAACCGTTTATCATTCAAACAACCGACCAATCATCAAACAGCGACAATTCATTTTTCTGAATGCCTTCCACAAAACTTGTCTTCCGTTTGAGTATTTAGAAGGTATTGAAAAGCATGTTCGGATTTTTCTTATTGATGTATGTCAATGCCTCGAATATTTTGTGCATTCTTTCTTCACAGTTAATAAGTGTATATGAATAACTTGAAACAAATAACATTTATTTTGGAAGTGCGAGTAGTGCTAAAGGAGAGGGAGGAATATCGAGAGGAGGATCAATACGAGGAAGGCTACTGAGAAAAGAAAGAGGAAGATCAGCAAGAGGGTGAATCTATCTTGAGAGGAGGAAGAGATGGATCGGTATAGGTTGTCACTAGATCACAAACATGTGTTCATTTAAGCGGTCCACATTTACTGTTGTAAGAAACGACCAATAATATCCTTCCATTTAACTTCCTCCACCGGTCCTTTATGATTTTGCGCAATCATTAATGCTTATTGCAGCTCTAAATTAATTTAATTTCGCTTGTAAATGATACGGCAATATGCTTACGACGAATATAAAAAGTGAAATCTTTGATCATCTCGGAGCGTAAATTTTTACAGCGTCTTTGTGAATTTGCTGATTGATTGTTGATAAAATACAAACGTTACACAAATCACCACATTAATGTTTGTTCGCTCACAAAAGTGCTTTCACATGGCATTATACATTCACCTATTGAAATTGAGGACAATTGCTTAATTTCAATTTCAGGTTAGAGAATTTTTCAGTTCAATTTCAGTCTATTGTGCAAAAATCTTTCACTTCAGTTTCAGGTCAACATGAAAAATCTTTCCGCTTCATCGTTGATCTTTGAATTGTTCCTCCATAATTATTTAGTAATTGTGCTTCCTTTAAACGATACGCACGCCTTTCACATAGTAGCTGGATTTATTGTCGTATAATTGTAGTAATAACAATTCTTAGTGAATATTATTCCATTGAAATATGCGTCATCACAGATTTCTATCAGTGGGAATAAAATTAACGCTCAAGAGAGGATGTGTTGATGCGACCTTCTCGCCTTTTTATTTCCTTTTTCCAAATACTCGTAGGTGGTGGGTGTACCATCTGATGCAATCCCGGAATGAGAGTATCTATTGTGCATAACCAAACAAAGCTATTTCCTGGCTTTGATCTCTGTTTGTTCGGGAATCATTTATTCTTTTTGTGGATTTTAAGAGCATAAAGACATTCTAGAACGCATAATTTTTCACAACGAAGTTTATGCAATGAAAGTCTTTAGAAATTTTTTCGTTATATACATGGTTTTTACGTTGAAATACAATGCACTATGTAGTCATCTTCATAATACCTCAACTCACGTACGTCATAACACTATTTCGCTTTTAAATGCTTTTCCGGCAAGAAGCATCCAACTATAAGGCGATTTCCTGTAAGAGTAACCAATATCCGCTCCTTTCCTAGAGCAATAAAAGTACGCTGCGATGTATTAAAATGTTTCCGTTCACCATCGAGTTAATGAAGAGGATATTAAGTGCAAATGCGTACGCAACATCTGAAAATCACTTTCAATGTGTACTACAATATTTCTTTTGTTGTCATCGCTTGACTCTATATTAAATATCCATTTTCCATTATTTTCCTATGCAATATCCGCCATTCGGTGCTTTCCTATTTGTTATCCATTCTCCGTCATTTCCTCATTCAGTATTCATTATTCGTTATTGTCATTCCGCTGCTCAAGCTATTCTAGCTTGAAACGCTTGAGTGTTTTATTCATTGATGCCGCTCTTCTTCAATGATAATAAAGGAAATATAACTGATGTATATCCTCTTACAGAGAAATTCATTTTTCACTGTTGCAAGTTGAATGCTTGAATTTCGTGGAACTGCATATTGCATTTGTTGTGTGGAGAAGAACTTATTTAGTGGAATGTTTCATTTAAGGTTAAAACCTAAATCACCGAAGAAATCAAATGGACAAGGCAAAGCTCATCTGCTTTGCGCTTTATTATTCGCTTTCTCTGTTGTGCTCAGATGCACTCATGCTTTATGAATGTGGCGATGAACTATGCGAAAATCAGCCAGCCACTCCTCAAAGGCCAAATATCGTTATTCTTATGGTCGATGATCTAGGTGAGCGTATTTTCTGTTTGAACTCCTGTAAGAACGTAGGGTATCTTCTATAGAAGGTCATATCGAGGGTAAGGTCTATGGAACTTGCAGTTTTTTTAAGAAACAGACGAAGGAGGGTAATGTACTTCGAAAGTTTTGCTTCCACTGTGCATCCTTTCGATCTAGCAATAGCTGCATTTGTGTTAGAATTTGATTACTTTCTCTGAATGCAAAGTACAGACGTCGAACAACTAATCGGTACTATCTTTCTTGATTGCAGAATCCCTCATTTCATAGGTAAACGTGATCCGATGGATGAGAAGAAAAGGTAATTAAAATTCGAAAGAATATCAAATATGGAACAAATGCGATTGCATCTCATTATGGAACTTCAAGAGTATTTTGCAATTCTACAACGAGATACAATCGGTTAAAAAGGTTCAAGGTGTTCTAGGTGTACCTACTTGAGCAGCAAGTAGAGCCTCTAAGAAGTAAACACGACGATGTCCCCTAGAGGCAGATGGACTATTGATGTCATGTACCAGGTGCATTGCTAGGAATGAGTGTAATCTAACGACAGAAGCAACATACCCGTTCAAAAAGGACGAGAGTCGTTTCTGATAGCAAACACTCGCTTGATAAATCCAGCGAAAAGCATTTCCACGTACAGAGATTAAAGAATGCACTGGGAATTCCAATATTTTGCTTGGAATAGCTTATTTCTGCAAGCTTTATAATTTTCTATTTATTCGACATTCCACGAATGCGTTTCAAATGTTTTTTGCACTTTTTTTGCGGAAAAAACGCATTATGGTGGCATTATGTTTATGTGCTTATATATCTTTGTATGCTATAGACTTTTGGGTACAAACTACAAGAAATAATAGTGATGGAATTTGGTACGTATGGTGAACACAACTGATTATCTCGTAAGCGCACCCTCACGTACAATAATTGGTCTATCACCTTTGTATGAGTATTTGAATTCAAAGGGAACTTCAAGAGGCAAATTTTCAGTGCAGTTAATCGGATATCAAATCCATAATAACTCTTTGTCGAGAATTGCTTTGCCACTAATTCAGAAGCAAATCTATGGAAAATACTTCCTGTGGCAAGCATCAAACGAGCATTACTTTTCAATTCACTCTCATTAAGACCAATAACATCGACTCGGAAACACATTTCAGCTCGTCATGGTTTTATTTAATCAAAGTTTTTTGGGAATCCTGCAAAGTGTTGTTAATGAAAAATTATGACTGAGTTGATAAAGCCCACTTCAAGCAACCTCTAGGCGTCTCCTTTCCTCCACTCTTCAGATTCATCATTGTCCAGTCACATCCTCACAACATGCCTTTAAGTTTAATGTGCAAAATACCATTTTTGCCACAAAATACAACGAGCCTTATCGTGCATTATGTAAAGAATCTTATTTTTGGGAAGTGGCTAAGGGATGAGAGATTCCAGTGGCTTTCGAGAAGTGGTAGTGAGTTCGTTGAACTGATATCATGTAGAGGCACAACTTTTTGGGTTTAACCTAGGCGTTTCAGAACTTTTAGTTCACCTGTTGAAGTATAACTCGAGTTGAGGAGAAGGCAAGAAAGAAATAAGCGAAACCACGAAGAAAAGCAGACTGATGGGTATAACATGTGTAAAAATTTTTTATTCGAATAAAAAAAAACTTGCAAAGTAACGTCAGGGCTAGGTTTGATTTATTTACATGGACAACACCTTTTCCCTGGCCCATGACTATTTGAGGCTGACTTCATAGAACACCTGACCGAATACTAATTAAATCCATAGAGTATTGCATTGAATGTTCATTAAACACACAAATAAAATCGTTTTTTTAAATACTTCCACGATTTGTACCCCATTCCGTTTTTGGCATATCATAACAATATGCGCCCTTATGAAGTGCGTAAACATGTTGATGCTGCATTCCCAAGAGTGCAATCATAAAGAACTGAAAGATGCTCAATTATCTCATTTCAAGACCATTCAGCACTTCTTCACTTATCAATTAATCGCCTAAAGCTATGCAAAAATTGATAAGCGAAAATGGACAAAGCAGCAAGTGCTGCCTATTTCGTTTGATGCAAATTGAACTTGAACCGTGCTCCTTGCAATACTGTCAACACGAAAAAGAAACAAGTGCTTCGAGAAAGCATAGCTAATATTACTGCCGTCGAATAAATACTTGTGCTAATTATAGTTATTGAATAGGGCTCTATTTAAGGCGTAAATAATTTCAAACGGCGAGAACACTGAACCATGTTCTTTTTCTTCAAACGATCAATCGGCCTAATTTCATTACCCTCAGAATTTCTCAACTATTTTAGTTGTTGTTCATTTTATATGTTATATTCCAAGCAGCTGCCATTAAATATGCACATTTTCTATGTCATATATGTGCGTTTTATAGGGTATGGAGACCTGCAAAGTTATGGCCATCCGAGTCAGGAGAGGACACCGATTGATGAAATGATCAAAGAGGGAGTACGGTTCACACAAGCCTACTCAGCCGATAGTATGTGCTCACCGAGTCGAGCTGGTTTCATGACTGGTACACTCATTATATGATCATTAGTTGCGTTGAATATGATTGACTGGTACAATCGCTTTATGATTAACTGATACAATCGCTTTTAACATATGAACTTGAATAGCGCATTATAACAACGTCGTGGCTGTGGTGCAGATCTCTCTATTTGTTCGATACTTCCCACTATAGAAGCATTGCAACTAGAGAGATGTCATTTGATAGTTATAATGCAAACTGTGGGTTGACCTCTACACGTGGTGCAAACTGTGAATTGACCTCTACGCTAGAATTCATATCGGTACACCGATTTTTAAATATTCATAGTCACTTATAGAAAGCTGAGAATTTGCATCCGTTTACGGCAGATCGGACTGATTGAACAATTCTACCAGAATGTTTGCACGAACGGTTGGACGAGTTGAAATTTAGATGGACTGGTGAGGAGAACTACGGGATGGAATTTGTTTCACCCGATCCGATACCTTTGATTGATTGCTTGATTTCTTAGCACTGAATTGATGCATTTATGTCATCCTTGAAATGAAGCTGCATTTGTTAGCATGAGGCTTTCTGTTCGTATGATAGGCGTTGTCCAGATATATCTAGAAGATTGGTGCTCCATAGGGGGTAGGGGTGAGAGGTGAAGAGGAAGTCTACTAAGGGATGTGGCCTTTCTAACGAGTCATTATTCGTAGCTATAGATTTCTCGCAATCGTTGTCAGCTCAGGTGTGCTCTTTGAAGGTCGTCTACCCATTCGTCTTGGTATCACGGGAGGAGCGAGAGTTTTTCTACCTCAGGATATTGGAGGACTACCAAAGAACGAGGAAACAATGGCCGAAATGCTAAAGCGATACGGTTAGATTACTAGTTCGTTGTGTAATACCGAGCTAACAACGATTATTTACTATGTTAGCATTTTATATGTTTTAAGTGCTCAGTTTTTGAGGCCACTAAGTGCATCGAATGAGTTTGAACCTGAAGGCATTAGAGGCGCATTACTTCTCTTCGTTTGCTAACCATTGAAGCGAGGTTAAACGTTTGTTCTTTAGCTGCAGAAGGCAATTTTAAACTATCACTATAGTAGTTAAGGCATTAAAGTGATAAGAAATTACTATCGTACTTTACATCGTTGTGTTTATTACCGCACAACCTAATTCATCTCTAATATTTTTTTAAAATCTTATTGTACTTCAATCAACATTGTTTCAATGATGACTCAATGATTCGATATAAATGTACACTATCGTCTCATAAATAGGACGTTTTTATTAGAATTCTTAAGGGTACTCAACTGGTATGATTGGTAAATGGCATCTCGGCATCAACAAAGAGAATCAAACCGATGGTACATACCTACCATCACAGCGCGGTTTTGAATACGTTGGTTTGAACCTACCATGGACCAATATGTGGGAATGCGATACTTCAAAGGTAATATACTTATCGAGGCTTTGTTGTTATCTGTGCAGTACTATCGGAACTCATCTATAGATAGAGCATCTGCCCGTCTTCTTCTCTTGCTAGTCCTCTTCCTCAATCTTTTATTCTTTCTTGGGCTTGAATAAATAAGAAAAGCTTCGAGACAAGAATTATCATAATATAAAATATGTCAAGTTTTCAATTGATCTTACGTTCACTCTAAAAGAGGAAATACATTTAAATAGCCGAGCAAGTTATACTCAAAGAAACAATCTTTTCAGAGTTGCAACATTTGTAATCGCAAACGTTATTGCAGAACTTTGTTGAAACGGGTCCCAACGCGACGATGTGCTTCCTCTACGATGGTGATCATATAATCCAACAACCAATCAAATTCGAGCATCTAACCGAATCATTGGTCAACGATTGGCGAACCTTTCTTGGTATTTATATCATCCTATGCTCCCAATTAACATTTCAGTAGGTATATCACATTTGAAAGTATCAATTTCTCACACATTGATACGCACACAAATCTAACGGCCATGTCGCATTCAACACTATTTTTGCCATAATCAAAAAAAAAAATCTTTNCATTGATACGCACACAAATCTAACGGGCATGTCGCATTCAACACTATTTTTGTCATAATCAAAAAAAAAAAATCTTTCACTCGACAGATTAAATAACATTTGCCTTAATCTAATAAATATTGCAATTTGTATATTGAAAATACCCCTATATAATATTCTATACTGCAATTCCGTTCAGTTAAATATTTATCGAGTGAACATACTTTTTCAGATATTCGTCTCAGCACCGATATCAACAAAAAGCCGTTCTTCTTCTATTTCTCATTCCCTCACGTCCACAGTGCACAATTCGCCAATCAACGCTTTTTGCACAGCTCTGTTCGAGGTTATTTTTCTCGCTTATTATGATCCATAATTCACTACGACGTTAACATCGTTGTGCGAGTGACTCTTTATATGTCTTTAACTGCCGTTTAAATTTTTTCTTTATGAGAACAATGTATTCTATCATTCATCCGTGAGTATTTCGTAAAGTCTTTTTTTATTCGTAAAAACCATCGCGGTTTCATAATTACCGAACTTACCCCATACCCTAGGGGAGTGGACACCTAGATTTTGGAATTTCAAATCCTGAACATAAACTTTGCCAAGCACCCTTAATAAAGTCAACTCCTAAACGCCTAAGGTTGAGAACAGTCAAAAGCATATAGCCAAATAAGAGGAGAAATTAAGCACATGATCACAGCGGTCGAGAAGCCGTCCTTATGAAACAAATCTCAAAGATTTTGACGAAGACCGAATGCTGTTGACGATGAATGAACACAAAAATGCTATCATCCAAGACAACATCAACAGGTGGTTAATTTCACACTCTAATCTTGAAACAGATTTAATGCACAATGGGTGAATGATCGTTTTTGCTGTGAGTGAGGAGGTTTGCGCTCGTTATCACTTCATCACGGGTCCTTTAATGCTGCTTGCATACATTCGCTTGCTAGCGTTCTCTGTCGTTATAGTTTTTGTGAGCAAGAGTTGATTATTGCCGATTTTCAAAAACGATTTCACTGCATCGAAATTTTTTTCCATTTCTAGCACTTTATTTCATTCTATATGGCAATTAAATTGAAGCAGATGAATTAAGGTTTGTTTGGTGACAACATCAACGAAATGGCTTGGGCTGTTGGCGAAGTGCTGCAAAGTTTACGTGAGGCCGAAATCGAGCGTCAGACTCTTGTTATCCTTATGTCTGATCATGGTCCGCATCAGGAATTGTGCCTCAATGGTGGCAGCACAGCTGGCCTCAAAGGTACTAACTAATAAACAGAGTGATCATTCAACCTCATTGTTGATTAGTGGCATTAAATGTTTGCTGTAGTGTGAAGATAATCGCTCTCAAAGAGAGGAAAGGGAGAGATAGAGATGCTGTTGTTTCTCGTTACCTCGAACTGCAGATATATTTCTGGTTGATAGGCAGTAAATCATGAGCAGAAACATGAAGGTAAAAGGTGTTAAATCATTCCTACCCTGTATTGTTGTTGGCTGAAATGTCGCTCACTTTCCTTTCAAATGTTCAAAATCTTTTCTCTTCCTCTGTCTTAATAAAGCGGTTGCGGCAACATTCCTTCTCTGCGGCAATTTTTAGTTTTTTTTTTCACTCTACTTTGGAGTAATTATCTTCTAAACACTCATGAGATTTATGCGTTGTCGCCATTTGTTATTCCTCGTAGAACATATGAAAAACGAGTATTTTTTGGTTGACATTGCTTAGATTTTATAATCGATGAGCAACACTAATCTGGCTAGTGGATTTCATTCATCCGTAGACTCACACAATTTCCGGAAAAAATTCAAATTTTACAACGCTCCCCTCTCTGAATGCTTTTTAAGCGCTATCTGAAATAGGTGCCCACAGACTGGCCGGAAAATATTCAAAAAATCGGCATGTTGAGATACATTAGCTGTTTCATTTCCGTTCGAGTGTTGTTGCTTCCCGCAATTGCAAAAATGACAGAATGCGACTGATTGCGTTGTTCGTGTATTTATCTATCTGATGAAATATTTTACATTGTTTCCTATAAAATTAACAGCTGAGATGTTTCCCTTGCTTTTCCTTCATTTTTGAAATATACAGTTAATTCCTGAAATGAAAAGAAGGAGAGTTTATATTTTAGGTGGTAAATCGAACAGTTTTGAAGGCGGATTCAGAATCCCATTTGTGACATGGATGCCTGGTACGGTTAAAGCGGGAGTCACCTCACATGAAGTAATATGGTCGCTCGATCTCTTCCCGACTTTCGAAAAAATGGCTTCTCTCGGTGTAAGCTACTACAGTTATGAATGAGCCCAACCTCGGTTTCGTTGAATGATCGTTTTGGCTTTTTTTTTGGGGGGGGG
>JAARMF010001371.1:33199-44487 GCA_022844705.1 Toxascaris leonina | reverse complement strand
TTCAAAGGAATGTAGTTCGCATACTATTTGTATGGCGACTGGTATACGTATCATTGCTTAAGAAAGATGTCCTGCGTTTTTTCCGATCCTTTTGTTCCCAATTTCACTTCCTATTCTACGGTGCATTCCCCAACTGTTATACGACATACGAATACGATCCTTTAACGTTCAAATAACATTGACGTTTCAACTGTTTTTGATTTCGATCTTTGATGCAATGTCGTCCTCCTGCATTCATTTTATATGCTCCCGGAAAGCTGTCCTTTTCAGTGGTGTGAGAATGGATGGCGGCCGTCTATTTGATCAGAAGATATGGCAGAACTTTTCCGGGGATTTGACGGGCGCGGAATGAGCGTAAACAATCTGCCTGAGCGGCCTCAACCTACAGACCTCCACCTCAACCGCATCCATTTCGTTTTTGATGAAGAAAGTACTGATTTTATTCTGGAACCTGTCTCGGAGATTTTTAAATCTTTTCAGTAAGCGACCGCACTATTCTAACGGTTTCTGTTCGTTCTAGTCATTAATAATGTGACTATTCCTGTCCTGTTGATTTATATCAAGAAAAACCCAAGGTACAAAAAGTGTAGTATTAGTATTCTACTTTGGGGCCAAAATATCTAGTACAGTATTGTACCAAATCCGCGACAGCAGGTGCACTATAGGAACAGTAGGATAGGTATTTGGGAGAGTAGCAGAAGTACAGTATTATGGCATTTTTTAAGAAGGGGTATAAGTATAATCGAAAACTGGTAAAACGGCATCACTATTTGTAGGCCTCTTTTTAGAAAAAGCGTCTGTAACACCTTCATTGAAGAAGCTGCCGTCTAGAGAAGCAAAACCTGTAGAAATATAAGTCTAACCCCATCGCTTTATGAAGTGTTTGAGTATATTTTAAAAAGTACTGCGACATCAATTTTGTCATCGGCTTATCAACTCGGCCCAGCAGTTTCTTCCCACAGTGGTCAAGCAATTCACAGTGGATATCTTCGACTCGCGATCAGCTCACAGCTTTTGAGCAGAAAATATAAACTGAAGTGGTCGACAACGTATGTCGCAATAAGCTAATGTCCTCAACTCAACTGATATGGCATTTCCTGTTCCTGGATGAAATCAACTAATGCCTACCTTGGTGAGAGTTGTTTCGAAATAAGAAAATGCTATACATTCTTAGTACAGGCGTTGTTATTAGTAGAATCCTTCATGACACTATTTTAGGCGCTGTGCTATTTGATACATAACAACGATCTTCCGGAATGTTTGCAAAGTTTCCACGGATCAACTCAAAATTTACCACAGTCTCTAAATGCTCATGCCGATGGTTTTCTTTTGCTGCAAAAAGACTTCACCAGGGTCAATGAAGGTCTAACTAGGGTCAACGAAGGTTTAAAGTTTTTTTTTTTTTAAGAGACTAATAGTATTCGCAATTTGCGGGTTAAAATATCTGTTGACCTCCACTGGAAGGCAAACTATTTTGAAAATTCTGCCAAGGTGTTCGCAACCTCGGGATGGCTTTTTAAGTCTGCAGCATAATTGCGTGGAGCATCATCCTCAAAGATTTATTTTCCATTGCTGTCCAATACTCGAGTACTACTCATCTGTCCGATCCACTTATCGCATAGCTGACATTACGCCGGAAAGTTCAGGACGTGGCAACTCGCCTCACTTCCCTTAATCTCTTTCCTTGTAGTCACCAACCTGGCCAACTTGTTTGCAGTACTCCTTTGAGGAATCCCGACCTTGGATCTTTTTTTTTCTAGACATTTACTTGCGTTCTTACCATACTTGGAGACGTCGCACACGCTCCCCCTATCCCACATCGCCATCATTTTGTGAACACGTATTAAAATTTGGTGTCTGAATGCGTTGATCTGCCTGTTTTAACCACACGTTCACTGCAAACTTTTACAAGGTTTCTTGGTGGTCTGTTATAGGGTTTGAGGTGCTCTGTGAATTTGTTCCACTTTTGAAAAATTGATGGTCATTCTTTTCTTGAAAGCTTGTAAATCTTCTTTCATTGAATGCTTGTAAATGTATTCTCTTCAAGGTTTTGGGCGTCGTCGTTTGATGTTTTCAGTCCCGCTTCGATGCTTCAACACACCCATGTTTTCCAGCCCAGCAAAACATGCTTTATTGAGTGTGCACAGACCAGCAAGCCAAACGATTGCCTCCAACTGGCGTTTTAGTAGTCAGTCAGAACGACGACAGGTAGAACGACAATGCCGTGATTCCACAGCCTCTGCAGATCATCACGGTTTATTTGCTTCAGGCCGTCTATTTGTTGGACGGTTCTTGATGGTAAAAACTGCTATTTGGAAATTTCATACTAAATTTTCGGGGAGGGTGGGATGATAAACCGACCACCGAAAATCTGTCCTGATGGATGAAGAAAATTCTTTTGGAGTTTGACGCATTTAAAGAACAGTAGCAACGATTGTTTAATAAAGTATAGAGAACGGTAGTAATGCGTAAGGTTGAAAATCGACATTGAATACGCGAAAAGCACAGAGCACCCCACTGCATTGTTCTCCAGCGTATAAACGTTACACCGAAACCGTCAAATTGAAGATAACAACTCACTGTGAGCTGCTCGTTTTTTCTTGAACATAAACAGTGAAGTACTGCAGGCCATGCAACTGGATTTGAGACCATAAAAGTGCAGCATTCATCTTTCAAAGCGAACTTTCTCTGCATTCATAAACTTGCTGCCAACAACTGACATGACAATCGAAGAAGTGATCATGCTGATAACTCACCGCGATTCCTTCATTTTTCAACACCTCTACCAACATTGAGACGGCGAGTGTCGGTCTTGAAGAAACCCTACCATTCAACAGTGCTCTTTAGACAAACTTCATTCGATTTCCAAACATTGCAGGTGTTTTGAGCTTTGTGTCACACAGTGTAAACGCGAAGTGTTTCGCTAGAACGTGACCATAACATGTAGATAGCACGCGATATTTGCAGCGGAAATTTCATCGCACAAACTTTCAAGCAAACAGTCCTCAGAAAGAACATCTCTTCCTAGTGGCGTCAAAATTACAAACATTTTGGAAATGCTCCAACGCCACCGAATATGCCTGTCCGAAGGCCTGCTCTTTGGAACCTGGCGACACCCTGAGCACTCCTAGAGCCCGATCTCACCACGACGTCATCTGACACTCTTTTCCCAATGATATGGTCTTCGGCTCCGTAATACAATCAAAGCAGCTTCTTCCCCATGCAGCCTCATTTTCATGCTCCCAAGTGTCCGTGTAGTGGGCTTCTATGCTTGGAATACTGGATGCTACACGAAAAAAATATCGTCTCCGAAAGGATCCCAACTAACTAGCTTCAGCCGTGGGAAAAGTGCAAGAATCAGAAGATACTGGAGTGATTTTTGCAGCTAGTCTCCGAAGTAAATCTAGGTACCCTTCCCACAGTTTCCATCCAAATTTGTGCAGTACTGTCGAAATAACGTGTGAGGATGGACCAATAGATGGGGTGTTCCGAGTGCACTTTTTTTTTTTTTTTAACAGAACACAGAACACATTTAAGCACATCAAAAGCAAGACACTTGCTCCTCGGCTATCTGCGATCCTCAGACAACGACATGATGCAATTCTACCATGCCTGCTAGCTTGCTAGACATGATTGGTTTGATGGCGCACAGAATCTTGCGTATTTTAACAACTTCAACAATGCGAAAATAACCACAATTGGCGCAACATGGCATGTTTACAATATCAGGTGTTTTATAACAGCTTTTCATTGCAATCAGTCGTTTCCATTTTAATTCCCCCTTTTCATCCGTGTGCCATCTGCCTTTTGAGCCAAATATGCCAGCAACAGTTCAAGATCACATTCACAGCACTGTTCCCGGCATTCGCTGATGTGATGCTGTTCACGTTTACTCGGGAAGAAGCATCACTAGGTGGTTATGTATTTATTTGCTGTCGGTAGGTGAGGTGGCATAACGTTGTCGATATTCAGCCAATTTTCTCGCCGTAATTGCTGATTTATCTTTCGCGAACGCCACCTGAAAAACCTACGTAGTTCTCAAAGTAGCGTCAAGCATTTCTTGCTCTTAAATTTTACGGCTCGCTCATGGCCACTTCAAATTACGCCGCTATTCATCCCAAATTGAAGCGAATAATCAAACCGCATTTATTGCTTTCTAGATGAGAATTATTCGTCTACCTCGTCAACATAAAAGTTTCAATAACCTTATAAATCTAAATCGCATGGCCGCTTTTCAAAGCCGAAATTAAGAATTCGTCGAGAATCTTAATTGCGGTCAATTAAAATATGTAAAAGACAGCATTAAAAGGCATATTCTAAACGAGCACTGACTCACCGATAATTCTATAATGGACTCGGTGTCCTGTACTATAGGAAGTCCTGATGAAATCGACTGCTTTCGAAATTTGGCAATTTCTATGCAAAATCTGCTCGGAGACCAGTTTTAGGTGCATGCTTCGCTCATGCAAAAGGTATGATCATATGTATGTAACAAAATGCATATTTATACATTTGAACACACATACGTTTTCATTCGGAGTCCGCAACTCGACATACCTCGAACTCTTGCATCCTAGTGTTCGTAAATTCCCAAGAAAAACTTTTTTCGAATATGAACTCTATTCTATCAGATCATAAGAACCGGAGAACATCCGATGTTGACATTCATGGTCCACCGATTTGCTTGGATCGCTGGATGGTTGCTTAGTAATGCTTCTTCCAGGCCCGTAGACTTTCTAATTTAACGCAAAAACTCGAACACTGAAATTTTAATCGAGGCGGGCAACAATGTAAATGAGGTGTGCACTTTAGGACATTATCTGAAAATGGCCTGTTTCACAGAAAACCATTTCTTCACACTTTAAATTCGTCACTGAAGGAATGAACGGAAACACGCCTGAAGCAGATGATGACAGTCGAGCGCTAGCTTGGAGTTGCCGATATCGCGAAGAACTTGAAGAACATCGGATAATGAATGACATTTGGCCAATGCGGGTACTGAAGCTTCGATCAATGCCACGGCGATTCGAAACAGCACTGTATTCCCTTCGAGGAATAAGCAGTCCCAAATTCGCAAAACGCTCTACAATAGAACAGCTTTCGCAAGCAGGCGTCAGTTCCAAATAAAACATCAGTTCTGTGGAAAAGGTCCTCGAATTACTTTGTAGCGGGGGGAATGATGCAAGGGAGATATGTGGTGAACGCAATTTTCGACGGCATGAGCGCGATGACGGTTCGAGGTTGCTTTTTTTGATGACTAGCTACGCTGCCTCTTGTCAATAATAGTTCGGATCCAATCTGTCGTTTCGTTAGTTGCTGCTACTGTTCTTCTCCTTCGCTGACAGATGGTTCCTTCGACAGAATGTGAGCAAGCTGGCCGTTGAAGAAAATGATGACGCCAACCATCGTTAATGCGCAATTAGCTCCTAAACGGGACAAGGTATATATTCTTAACTTGAAGTTAGTTGCCTGATTGTCGCACCCAATGAGCAGCCGAGAGCGCCATCAACGCACAGTCGGATGCAAATATCGGAAACGATGTGCGGTTGATACCAGCACGCAATATTCTGCTGGCCTGAGCTTCATCCGCCTACTGGATGCCGCTGTTAGCAAGCTTCGCAGGTGCCAACTTCTTGCGTCTTTTCTTCTCTTTCGTCGACGGACCTCGTTTAACTAGCGACACTTTGGAGGCCGCAAGCAGCGATCACTCTTTCCCTCTCATCAGCTAAACTGCTGCTCCACAAGCTGATGCAGCAGCAACCTCCGACTTAATTCTGCAGGTCTGCATATCGTCGTTGAAAGCATAAAAGATAACCAAGAGGGTTCGCCAGTGTTGAAGAGTCAACGGCCTGACCACTGGGAAACACTAGTCGCCGACGAAATAATGAAACAAAATACGGAATGCGAGCGAACTGATAAGATCCTCAAAGTGTTAAGCGTGTCAACTTGAAAAGCAGTAATCATTGAGATGGATCCGCTGTAATCTTCCCAGAAATTCAACTGCTCATGCGGATAAAGATGTCAGGAAGGCATATTGTAGGACTGCTAGTGAAATAGGAATTGCTGCCAACCTCCATGGGCAAAGTTTCGAGGAACCAGCATAGAAACCATTTGCTCAGCATCATTTCCATATCAGTTTCAATAAGTCGCAACAATGCGCTAGGCACCAATTCACGATCACTGAAACATAATACAAACTCTCCTCCTACGATGCGTTGGTTTTGATGGATGAACGACTCGGTTAATTGACACGACACATTTTTCAATCAGCGTTATTTTTTAGATTATACACAATGTTAGGTTTCAACATTCGAGGTCCAGCTTATTTTGCACACTGCCGACATTAGCATTCCGGAAGCACACATTTTTCTTCCATTTAAGTGAAGAAAGCATGCCATGCAATTAAAAGTATAACCCAGTGTATGGCAGAAATACTTTTAGACGCAAAAATATAGCGCAGTACAAGTAGACCGTTATGGAAATTAATAAGAAGAAAAAATAAACCACGCGATGCTAGTCGAATCACGCGTTTAAACAAACGTATGTTCTGTGCAGCCTATCGCATGTTATATGTTCCATTATATATAGGTCAGTAATTCTTTTGCAAACCACACGCAGACGATTATCTCTTGTGTACGGGAATATGAAAAATTTGAAGAAAAAGCTTCCATATTTAAAGGAATGCCCACAGTGTTTTAACTGCTAACGAATGCTGTTTAAATTAAAAGAATATAGAGGGAGCATAGAAGGAAATTCTCTTATAGAAGTGCGATTCCTGCAATTTCATCCGTAATATGCAAATTATTCTTGAACTACTTTATATTTAAGGAAATAGAGCTGAAAACTCGCTTTCTCGGGAGAGGGATTGTTACTGTATGATGACTGGTCTTTGTCTGGTCTTTTCCCCCACCCACCTACCCCCCTTCCCTCAGTTCTTACCCTCCAGCAGGAAACGCGAAACTAAAATATTCGACGAGCACATGAACCTAACTAAACGTCCACGTTGGTTTCTATCGCGTGAAACCTCAAGCAAAGGCCTGAAATGTGCGAATATACGTCGTTACCGAAAAAAAAAATTTTTTATAACAAAATGAAATCGACATCGCTTTGTAAAACATTCCAAATAACTGCCCTTTCCTAGCTTATCGTCCCTCGAACAAACTTGGACAAACCGTAAAAGATCTCGAAGAACTTTCATATCGACAACAATACCGCTCATATCCGGTGTGTAGTACCATCGCCGTTGCTGGATCGAATGAGTCATCAACCGCACGGCCGCATTTTCGTCGTTCAACACCAAATACAGCAGAGCAGCAATATAATTGAAGCCCTGCAAGCACAACAAGATGAAAGGGCGCATCGAGTTCATATATTCCTTGTGTAAGAAAGTGAATGTTTGCGCGTCGCTAACCCCTTGAAATCACACAAATTTCATCGAACTACCTTCCTAATGCTTGTCCGGAAATTTAAAGGAAAACAGGAATCAGCAAAATTAGCAGCCGGGAGGCGAAGCGGTATTGCGGTGCTTGAGAATCACAACAGATGAGGCCCGAAAATCGGAAAGGTTCAAGAAATCAGTGCCACTGGAACATCCAGCACAAACTCAAAATTTCTCTCACTTTTACGTCATTGGTATCACATCAATTCATCTACAGTGATTCATCCACACTTTAAATACCGCGCAAGGTTGACAGGGAAGGACTCTCATCCCTTTCAAACTGATGGTGTGAGCACTGTTCTTTGGAAAATTCAACGGACCTAAGAAGGCTTGCCGTTCGTTCTTCAGCCTCCCTATTCAAAACCTACCGGATGAACAAGCTGTGAGAAGTCTCTTCTAAAATTCGAGATCTAAAGAAAAACAGCTGGATAAGATTGTAGTAGTGATGGTAACTGGAGAAAATTTCGAGTGGTAACGATCAGAGGCATCGACACGCAAGTGAAATGAGATCCGGCGCACTTCCGCCCAGTTACTGACTCAAGGTATGTAGTTAAAACCGAAAGTCGACTGAAGCCGAATGTGTTCCAAAAATGCTCGCCGGTTATTAATCAAATATAGTCGGTTGAAACCTTACTTCGGCTGCAGACCAAAGAAAATAATGGTGGAAATTTGGTTTGCAACTAGTCTTACTAAAAATCTGTGAGAAGGATAAAGACGGCCATGTTGAACCTGCCCAGTCCGCCACATATAACTATTACTATTTACAAAAACAGCAGAAACATGCAAAGGATGACCGAAAGCAAGGAACCGCAATACTGAAGGCCACAGCCAAATGAAGAATTCGGAGACGCGAAGTCGAATAGCGGGTGTGGAAAATGCTTGAAAAAGCAGATAAAAAGGAAACTTATAAACGAGAATCAGAGGAGGAGGGGTAAGGGGTTGGAAAAGCAGCAGGTTGTTCGGTACAGTATTTGCCAAGAAGTGTTCTAGGACCTAATACTGTGGAGCTTCAGCATTCATATCTTCAGCGTGCAATCACAGTTGATTCTCCGCGTGGTTCTCTCAGCCGAATGTCTTTTAAAAATTTCGATCAGCTGATGTCTGGTTGTCCACACTTAAAATCTTATTTTATACGCATCGTTCTGCAAGTAACTTAGTAATAGTAAACCTGTCGATCCAACCCAGCCACTAGTTTCATCTCCTAACTTAAACGAGCCGTTAGGCCCAAAGAAAGCCGAGATCAAAGCACTGATTCTCTTTCTGCAAAAACTTGCGAATAAATCGGAGTTTGGAAACCATCATGTCCAAGGCTGTCATTGGTTTTTTGTCAACAAACAATCCAGTTATATAGCTGAACACTCCACATTTGAAGAGTCTGACAGAAGTGATAAAGCATTTCTATCGACTTCTGACAGAAGGAAACAAGAAAAAACAGAAGCTATTCTCGACTTCAACCGAACCTAAAGTTGGTGACTTTCAGAAAGCATGACCGCAATTCGGTTGCAACAGCAAGAAAAGAAAAGCTGAAGACAAAGTGAAGCATTTCGTCGTCGAGCGGGCGGGCATGAACGTAACGGTCGACCTGTTACCACTAGCAGTTCACGCTGGCCAACTCTCACAAGAATTATTTCGGATTCGAACGCCTGTGATGAAATGAATTAAAGATAGAACATAGCAATGTTACTCGATGATAATAAGATGGAAATTCGTATGATATGTTGATTCTCAAAAGACCAAAAACGAGAGCGAATCCAGAAGACGTCATCCTCATTTTCAGTTAAAAAACTGCGATTAAAAGCATTCTCAGCACTTTCTCGTACCTTTGCAGAACGGTCAGACCCACGGAAGACTCAACTTACGCTCATACTGCTCCCGCAGCCCCTACGAAAGCCAAGCTTTCCGGATGACACCAGAGATGGCATCATAAAGCGATTTTGCATCGCTAAGTTGATCACATCGAACAGTTCCATCGGCAGATGTTGCCACCGAACAAGACATACATGCAGCAGTAATCTCTTTTTCATTTCTGCGAGAAACATAAGAAAGCAAAAAATAAAACAGCAATAGATACGCGTAATCACTTCTTCTTCTAAGTATGCAAGTTGGCTAATGAACTTGCATGATAACATCGAATCTTTATGCATTACATACTAGCTCTTAGTGCCCATTTTTTGAAGAGATAAACGACATCTGCTAAGCACTCTGCGGAATACTGCGTTCTAGTTTTCAATGAAATAATTTTTAAATCCAACAAAATTCTCATGCAAGTTCAGAAATTTCAATATGAGCGACTCGAAGCTTTCAATGGCGCCTATGTTCAAACGAAATTACAGACATCGCAAGCAATGAACACGTAGGAAATCTCGCCTCAACAGATTAGAATGTTCGTTTGAGGCTCAGTTCAACAAAGCAACCGCTTCAGCAAATCCTAGAAAGCAATTCTGCATTGTATGCGCGCTTTCCTCATTCGACAAAAACTGAGATGGACGAACTGCGATTTGATGCGTTTCTCAAGCCACTAAACATAACAATAAATTATGCGAATTGAAGATCGTGTGAAATTCCACACCACAGACTGAGAAACCATTAGCAAAAGAATGATAACGGCATTTAGGGAACAGAAACACGCGAATGACGACTGCATCAAGATCGAAACTCCTTACTCCTCTTGCAAGAACTACAGCACTCGTTCCATTCCACTACTTGCGGCTGAAGCTTGATTGAAATACTGATCATCACACACTCAACTGAAAGAAGCAAATTATTACTGCAGCAGTGTCTACTGTCTAGCTGCAGATGGTATGCTTCTGGATCTTGTCACAGTGTGGGAACAAACGCATCATTAGATCCGATATCAGAAATAGCAATAAGCTTTGAAAATCTGTGTGACAAAAGAGCGAGTCAAACTAAAAATTCCCATAGGATGTCACACTGGTATGAGCAACGACCACTGGTTGTTGGTATCGGGTACACAATCATGTTTTCCACGAACGCCATCTGCCACTGTTGTGAAGGCGCGATCCTGGCCATAATTTACCGCTCTTGCGAAGTCGATTCTAGATGTCAGGAATATTGCGCTCGAGTTCTTTCGAATCAAGCAGCGTTTCTAGCAAGCCAGCTACTTTTTCCTTTAAGAAACTATTTCGCCTCGATCAGTAGCGTAGCAGGAGCACATTCGGGAGTTCAACTCTCAAACTTGTGTAATTAAACCATCTCTTCCCACGTGTGCATCATCACGATAAAAACAATCACGTTATTTGCTAGAGAACGAATGCCAAACAGAAAAAATGCTGACTAGAAAACAGCTTGCGTTTAAAAGAAAAATGGTCGAGCTTCACAATAAGTGACTGATATCGATGGATTCTTACGCATCCTGCTGTCCAGCTTTTGCTCAGAAACCAATGGCCACAAATTTGACTAGAAAAGAGTAAAACCAATCAACCGTACGGCAGATGTGCTTGTGCCGCAACGTTTATCAGCTCAACAAATTAATGAACGCACCAGAGGTTACACTGCGAGTTTAAAGCGGCATTATGACGATGAAGTACTCTCATGGAAACTAAGTGAAGTCATCAACAACTACACTTCCAATCAAGTGATAACAATTTGCATCACAAGATGCTTCATGGTAGGTCACTGACATTTTCGTTCATTCCCCCCTATCAATGTCACCGCTAAAGACAGACAAATAAATACTAGTGCAATTAATAGTCCATAAGTTGAAGCTGAACACCGAACGAGACGGAAACGGAATCGTTAACATAGGTATATTACGGCATCACAAACAACCTGATGAGCTACTTTCACGATGTAGCAAAACAAAATGCACTCGTCCGCCCCCCCCCCCCCT
>JAARMF010001371.1:0-22099 GCA_022844705.1 Toxascaris leonina | reverse complement strand
ATATATATATATATATATATATATATATAGCGCGTGCTTTTCTGCTGAAGAAATTTGCATGGCATCTCGAAAAGCAGAGAAATCTCGACCATTTTGCAAAACTTATTGGATGTAATGACCCGTTCACTTTAACGAAATGTCTCGAAACTGATGAAGCGCTATGGATCTAGAATGCTCGAAAGACTGGCGTATAGAAGCCTTTATATGGTGCAAAAACGCAGCAACGAATGCATTTCTGTCGCATACTCTTAAAGCACTCATAGAAGTTATGTAAAAACGAGATGCGGTTCATGAATGGCCTCCCGAATATATTGATTCCATCTCCGATTTCGGCTTGAAACTATTACCGCTTCTGCACGTAACAGGTAGAATCTGAGAATGGCCTCAGAATTTAGCACCACCGTATGATCCTTTCTACGACTTGCATATCCTACTGAGTGATCTTGATGCATTCGCCAAATGATCTCATTTATGGCAGTTAATTATTCATCGTTAAAATGTCAAATGGTTCGTATTAACTCTTTTCATGAATATTTTCTTACGCTACGGGGTGAGGTGCTTCGCATTATAGATTGTGTACATCACTTTGGCACTATAATCGACATTATAGGCTGCGCTGTTTCACTTTTGTTGAAACAAACGTCGAAAACTGCAAACTTTATTCTCTGCGCATGTTTGATCAAATGCCTTCATCACATACTGCCGACCAACTTTGAAGTACCAAACCGCTGCTTGGTCTGCTTGTTAGATTTATGATGTCATATTGTCGAAGGATGTGTAGAAACACTTCACCAGTACTGCTTTTCGCAAAGTTTGCGGTGGTTCATGTCATCCAAATTACACTACCGCACTAAAAACCTTTAAGCCGCAGATTCATTGAAATATCGCAAGCCAAAATTCAGCTGAATCCCTTGTTGCAAACTTTTGCTCGCCTGTTCCGATATTAGTTTTCCAGAAATAACCCAGTCTGTTCCTCTCTGTGCTCGATATGGGCTTTCATCTCTGTGCTCGATACAAGTGCCAGGGTGTCGCATCGCCAATAAAATGCTGCCAGGTTTGCAGTTCCGATATCGTTACTGCGTTTCATCATTCAAGCTGGAGTTGAATTGTTTTGATCTTCGAACTTCCGATCTTTTTTCTCTACTGTTTTAGTGTGTTGAACCTCACGATATGTAATGTTTGCAGGCTCGAACGCTGTGCGATTGCTTTGATTCTTGTTTTCCACTTTATCGCTGCCTCCTTTATCTGCTGTGTTCTCTACCTTTGCGTTCATGCTCAAATACGTTTTATGTGTTTTCGATATCGAGAAGTTTAAATTAATTCAGTATTTATGTTTTTGTCATATGCACGACATTATCATGAACTTTCCTTTGACAACATCCATTTTGAGCATCCTCCACTCTTTTGTTCTCATATGCGAATAACGCTCTTTGCTTGGGAAAAGCAAATACCAAGTGAATTAAAGCAAACATAATTACCAAATGCGTTTAAGACTCATTGTAATTAAGCAGCCTTCTTGATGGTATTTTTTGAGCTACAAATTCTTTTGAGATAAGCCGAAATTGAAAAACGAAATGACGCTTGTAATGATTTTGTTGTTTGCGGGAGGAAGCATAGCTGCCTTCTCTTTTAAAAATCAGCACATCATTTTGCTGGACAAATCTGATATAAGAGGATTTTTCGAACATAAAGAGGGTTGAGAGCATAGCTTGTTTCTTTGCAGTTTCTTCCAAACCAACTAGGCGTTCGATAGCTTACATTTCACGGCTTCCAAATTGTTCGTTCTATGCGACCAATTGCGCCGCATTATAAAACTGACCCACCAGAATGGTGTTTTATGGGGCTGGATGGGGCTAGAGAGGAGAGGGAATGAAGTAAGATCGAAAACGATCGCTTACAAAGAAAGAACTGTGATTTTGGGCCTGCAGCACACGAATGACGACCGTGAGTTCTCCTTGAGACCGCTAATCCCTTCACGCCGTTAATGACTCTCCATAGGATGTTTTGTGTGTGTGTGCTGATCGAGCGTGACAGGTGTAGTGCGGTGGCGCGCTTATTAATTTTGCAGCAATTTTATCACTTCATATATTCTCCAAGGTCTCACTTTCAGATTCCGCTTGATGTTCGGAATCATTTTGCGCCTTCCTACATATGAGAGCCAATTTTATATAACCACCTTTTCAATTAATTTAGTTTCTTGACTCTTTCCTCGTGATTTTTATATTAAAGCGTGAATTCGTCGACCTATGCAAGCGTGAGGTTCAATTACTACATCGTCAATTTGTAAAAGGTTCAATTACAAACTGACAATGTAAGGGAAGGTCAGTTCGGCGACCAACAGCGTCTTCAGAGTTTTCATGACCGTTTTTGGCACAGGCATAAGTACCATGCCCAAAAGTACCGCTGCAGAGGATATCGTCCAAAATTCTCCCATCCATAAGTGTGAATAAGCGTCACAGCCAACAATGGTAGTCTTATGAGCAAATGAATGTTGACAGCCAGATGCCAGTTATGCGCCATACCTCACAGCTTTATGGGATAGAGAAATGTGCTGCAGGCGCATAACTTGGCCAGCTTAAAACAAGGTTGTGATTTCTTCTGCTCAGCGCTGATGCAGCCAATCAATTTCATTACTTGATTGGGATTTAGGATGTTCAAGTCGACTAAATTATGCAAAGGCAATGTGGAACAATTCTGAGACCTTTGTTGATCCGATTCACTACCCTGAAAAGAATTTGAATCGTTCTCCTAACAATGTAAAACATTTTGTTGATTGCAACTTGCAATTTCAATCTACGCTTATTGCGAACAAGAGATATTTCGAAGACTTCACTTCCGTGCCGTCACTTTGAACAGTGGTATTTTCCTTGTGGAACTTTTCATGTTGCTCTGTGTAACTTCCCATTCATTTCTATTCTACTTTCTTTTAAGGTACACTGCTATATCCTCGTCAGAACTCGTCTTACTCCAACTAATCGTCGAAAGATTTCCCTCGCTGTTGCTTTTCAGGCTTTTATAGGACAGTCCCTCTTGTTAATCCTCGCCCGCTTTCGCAAATTTTCGCGCACAGTGCGCATCACATCTGTGCATATTTTTGTTTACGTGTCTGTCTGCTCAGTAGCTCCAAACTGTAAACCATAAGAGCGTTGGCTAAAAACAAGTACAGTCTGCGCCCCAGGATCCTCCCAGCCACTGATTTTGCTTTAACTAACGGATTTGTGCAAAGGTTAGTGTTTCCGAGGGTATGAACGTTCCCGAATCTGTTACTGCCCTTTTCTATTCGACCGGCTTGGTGCGTTGGAATACAAAGCCTACTTGGCGCATTTTTCCACTTTCCGTGAATACTTTTGATATTCACATGCCCTTGAGAATTGCACCTATGTGGGTTTTTTTGTTTGGTAGGGCAGTGACGATCCTCTGTTATACTTTTTTGAATCGTCTTATTTTGAGTCGTCATTTTTACAAACGCACAAACGCAGAGCTCATCGTGCTTTTGAAGGTATGCCGCAAAAATTCTGTCGGATTTATTCTTATAGCTCTATGAATTTATTCTTGAAGTAATGCTCTTTTTATCGATGTGCTGGCAAGTGCAGCGACTTCATTGTTTCAACCGCCCATATTGGACGAAGTACCTGATCTCATTTCAACTTGATCGACAACATTTGAAGTGGTGAAATTTAATAATGGAACATAATCTGGAATGAAGTTTTTTAGGCACGTTAGATGGCTCGCAAAACTTGGACACGCTCAGAACCATAAGATACTCGAACGAATTCTGAACCTTTGCATAGTCAATGTGGAGGCGGTTAGAATTTGGCCGTTGTCTGCGTTCGTATTTGCAACTGAAACTTATAACGGCTCACAAACTATATTGAAGAAGAGAAAAAATTCACGGAGTTATGGCATTCGTGAAAATGATGTCTGAAGACACTGACGAAGGTCGAACTGCTTTCTAAAGACTTTCTGCATGTTTGCTGTCTTATGTATTGTAACGACCTAATGGTCGTCGCTCTTTCGGCACTGAGGCTACGGTCATTCGCTAATTTGCGCTAATGTCACTCCCATAACTGAAGCGTTAATAGCTATGGCGAATTTGAGCGGCATCTGAACTTCCGGTTACTGCGCCATAAAACAGCCGTAAGAGACCACACATCTCGAACGCATGATGACTGAGCGCTTTTGCCTCATTACTTGTTTTCCCATGCAGGTCTGTTTCTGTCCCATTTTCTATTCTTGTAAACTTGGAGACTGTTTCCGTATGCGACAATATCCTCATTTTTTTTCTGGAGATCTTGTCAGCACATTTTCACTTCAATGTCGACGTTATTTGTTAGACAGGATGCCAACGGTTTTTGGCAGCTGAGCTCATTCTTTCATAAGGAAGACATTGCCTGCGATGCATTCAACGTATGCTATGCGTTTTCAACTTGCTAATTTATGCAAAATGAACCTGTCAAAGAAAATCTAATCAAAATTTGTCCAGTAACGTCGATAAGGTGATATCGTCCGGCGACGTTTACGTATCATAGCCATTTGCTTTTAGATGACATATTTCATTTGGAGAGTAATTAATGTTTGGGTGAAGTACACGTACTCAAACTCATATTGTAATCATTTGAACGAGAAAAGAACTCAGCGAAGGGTTCATGGATACCTTCGAACTTCCGAACAAATAGCAAACGGCCTCCTGAAAAGAATTATATTCGTGGGGTGGAGTATAGCTTGTAGACTGTGATTGTACATATTCGTAATAAGGAATAGTGGAATGACTAAATGCTGCACTGAAAGCGAGTTGAAACTGATGGTGAACAAAAAGCGACGCAAGTGGATTATCGCTCCACTCGGAAGTGCACCGGCGAGAAAGATGTGACGCTAGACAGTAAGGTGCAATTTTAAGGGGAAAACAACGTCACTTTCTCGATAAAGATGATAGTTGAGCTTACGTTCACCACACATGATGCTGCTTATGCTTCAGTCATCCAACTATGGCACCGAACACTGGACTGTTGAATGAGGAATTTGTATGCGAGTTTGCTTGGAGGTCAACTGCTTGATATTGCTACAGGCTTTAACAGTGATTTCCTCACTGGGTCAATAAGGAATCTAACGATCCCTTTCCTGCTCAAACATTGCCGATTTTCTGTGCCAGTGTTTGGCAGCAAAAAATCAGCACTTTTTGCACCCAACTGTTGCGACTTCCTCGTTGTTTTCCATTGTTAGAGTCATCACGTGCCGTGAAGGTCGAGTTTAACACTCCACCCATTCCGCTAGTTAAATTCCTACCATTTATTGCATAAACATGACTGCAGCATGAAGAAAAAAGCTGATGTCGAAACGTCTGAGATTATTGGATGGCGGTTTGTTTAGAACGTCTTTCGAAAACATTTCACCATCTACGCTCTGCGCCAACGTCCGTACGATTTCAGCCAGCACTGAAAAGTCGAACCATTTGAATAAATGGATATCTACCGTTGTATGGTTGCCTCAGGTTGTAGCAGGTGCTGCTGAGACGAGAATTTCAGCAGCTTTCATGCACCTTGCTGAACGACCTAACTCGCACTCACTTGTTTGCCTTCTTTCGTTTATCTTACCAATTTCCTATCTCGCAAAAATTATTGACCACTGTAATATTTCGCGTATAATGGTACCATATGTCGCGTAATTGTAGTATCAATACATTAATTTTATTACGCCAAGAGCAGACATTTTGTAGCGGACAGTGCTAGTGCTGAAGGAAAGAGCTGTCGAAACAAACCGTAGGGGAGAGGGGTGAAGGAATAGGGAGGCAATGAAGGCAAATGACAAATTTCACAGTGGGAACCGGAGTTACGAAGAATGCCACTGATTTTGGCAGAGGACTAAAAACGGTCAACAGTCACAACGGTTATGACATGCTAGTCATCATTATTATTATATTCACATGGTGCATTTGACTGCGTGTCGCCGGGAATGACTTCTAATCCAATCACCGTTGCTGCCTTCATTGACGACAATATTACATAGCGTGCTTGCAACGCCTCCCTTAACACAACACAAATTATTTCGGCCAATACCTTTGCAAATTATGAAGGATATTTTATATTGCTTTTTGAGTCGTTATGCTCATCGCGCTTGCATAATCCTTCATAAGTTATTGCGAAGAGGTGAGGGATGCTTATTTGCTAATACTGTTTAGATGCGTTCTTCAGATTGCTAATCTCAGAACAATGTCGTCGCCTTGCTGCTTAATGAATGGTGATTATTTCTCGATCTGATTCTCTTTTCTTCAGCTCCGAACGTGGAACTCCGTCATTTCTTGGTGCATCCTTTCGCATTAGCTCTTTAAATTCAATTCCCTTCAAAACCCCTTGGCGACAGCAGTTTGCATAACCATTTCGAATTCAGTTCCATTCTTCAATTTAACTTTTGCCCTTAGTGAGCTGAAATATTGCGACTGAGAATAAAGGTTGCTGCCTCACACTATTTTACGACAGAACGAACCATTTTAGCAATGACGATCAGAAAAGTTGGTAAGGCTAGTTTACTTGCTTGATTAGCTCGTTTGTGCGGCTGGTTATGTGGACAGTTCAAGTGATTTCACCGCTTGCATAAATCCCTTCTAAAGATTTCTTCGTTCACGGCCACAGTTATGTATGGAAGCTTGACCGGTAGTTACTATTGTATGTAAATTTTTAAGCGCTTTTAAATTAACACAGCAGCCGTTGAAGGTTACACAGCGGCCAGACTGAATAATATACTCATCAAGCTTCGCTGCTGCCAAGTTATTCCCAAGTAGAAACCATAGGCAAGATAGGTAGATGGGCGGACACGCACATAGATGTGCTCAGGAACGACGTCGCAGTAATGAGCTCTGCAAGTATGAATTCACAAAGACGAATATA
Source organism: Toxascaris leonina (assembly GCA_022844705.1). Taxonomy (NCBI): domain Eukaryota; kingdom Metazoa; phylum Nematoda; class Chromadorea; order Rhabditida; family Ascarididae; genus Toxascaris; species Toxascaris leonina. The sequence continues at coordinate 15,218 of JAARMF010001371.1, read as the reverse complement.
AACTAGGAGGCAACGAAGTAATCCCTAGACTGAAATGTAAAAGGCCAAGAAAACGCTGAAGATTTGGAAATATATTTATTGGCTTTGAAACGCAAAAGTGAGATGAACGTTTGCACTATGATGCTGTTTGACCGAATATGAGTCGAACAGTTTTTGCGGCCACTGAAAACTAAGCTGACACTGAAGCCTTAAGCATAAACCCTCTTCTTCTTGACCATTCTCGATAGTACCTTTGTCGCGATGAGCGCACTGTGCGCACAGCTTCCTGCGCTTGTTGCGAACACTTTCCCGTAGCAACATCACCAGGACACAAAAGTCTTGTTGCCGTATTCCCAGTGGCTGCGAAATGTCCGATCCACCAGGATCGGAGTCTATCTTCCTGCGGATGTGATGTATGAGCTACTCCTGCCGAATAACGTTCGTTCTCGAGTTCGCCATCAAAAAGGATGAAATCACTCTTCGTCGATTTTCCCTTTTCGCGCATCTCTTCGTCGCCCTTCGCCCTCTACGTCGCCCGCAGCTCCGGTCAGCATAATCCAGTGCGCACCGACCAAGTTAGTACTCCTTCTTGTGTCCTGGTTAGAGCAATGCGAAATGATTTCCAAACTATGACAGAAGATCGAGAGGAGTCTCATTCATCTTAAAATGAATTAATGCTTGAGAAGCTTGATCTGCTTGAACAAACTTTGCAATTGCCCTTCAGATCTTGAGAGGGCAACTCGAAGCGCTTGCAGTGATGGTTAGGAACTATCCAACAGCAACTTGATACGGACCTAGTTCTACGCGTTCTCTTTTAGTGCTTCTTGCTCGCTGTCGCACTTCCTTCCCCACTAAATGGCTGGAACAAGAGGAAAACGTATTTTGTATGTGCAACGTTAATGCAAGCATATAGAGGGATCGCTTTCTTATCAAATTTTATCGCAGAGGCATGTTGTGCTGCATGTGTTAAGCCGCTTATTACTGCGATGCTGCGATCGAGACAATCTCCCGTCTCTTTAATTGAAGCGTTGAAGAAGCTTTAGCTGAACAAGATTGCTCGGAATGTTACGCGATTTCTATGATCCGACAGAACCGATCGTGGTTACGAAAGCAAATTATCGTCTTTCGTTTTCGAAGAGTACTGATTGAAGAAGCTAGGTCATCGTTCCTATTAGGTAGAGTTATTCGTCATTACATAGATGAGACGTTCTCACCACTGGGAAACGCAATTGCAGAGGGATGTGGAAAATACGCTTATAGGGACGTTAACAGGAGAGCAAGTAAAATAAGCCTACTACACGGCTCAAGAATTCCTTCTGTTAATGAAATCGAATTCGTGCATCTTCAATGTACAGTTGTTCCAATTCATGTGGGAATCAGACAGTTTTGAAGTACTTTATGCCATAGGACAGTTGGTAATTTGTCCGTAAGGATGCAGCCGCCAGCGGTACGAATGATAAGCAAGCAAACCAATTTTAAACGGTCCGGATTTTTATCTCCTCCCATTGTCATATCATTAAAAGCTTTCTGTCGAGGTCTCACTTTATCTTTAAACAATCGCGACAGACAAATGGCAAACAAACATGCTCGCGAACTGACGGTGGCAATAGACAAAAATCCCAAATCAAATAGAACGGTAGCAAATTACGTTCACAATCTCCCGAGTTATTCCTATGACGCTATGCAAAGGAATAGTTACCGCTCGGCGCTCGTTTCAGTGATTTTTTGTCTGTTTTCCTTTGCTCACCATGTTTAACGTCACTTGCGGTATTTCAGCTAGCCTATCATTGAGATACAAAATTTACCGAACTTAATTAAAGCTTAGATAACGAACCCACGCAAAAGTCTGCGAAAAATTTCTTCGCTGATGGAAGCTATCTTTGAACGTTTTGTTTCCAGTTACACAAAATCGCTTCGCGCTTGAGTCATGATGGCATTGAATCATCACTTCGCTGGTAGGCAGATTCCTATTCTTATATCGGCACTGCCGTCACGGCTTATTCACATAGGAAGTGCTCCCCCTTCCCTCTCCACTTTCCCACCCACTTCTCCTTCTCACCCCCCTCCCTTCCTTTCCTTTTCGTTGAGAGGTACCATTTTGATGGCCGATTTGGTTTCCTGTTCCTTCCCACTTCTCCAATAATGATCAGTTCTCCCTCTCCAACTTTTCGCTAGCGTTCATTATGTGCATCCAATTTCTGCTGGTGCTTTATTTGTACAGGCTTGCTCCATGCGCGACACTTGCATTCTTAGCCATTTTTGAAATAAGGTTTTCTAAAGAAGCCCACAAATTATACTTATTCGGCTGATGGCGTCCATTCGCGAAGTGACTCCAGAGATATGACGATTTGGCTTTTTGCACGGCGTATACAAGCGTTTCAAATTATTTTGCTACCCGTTGTAAAAGTTCGCCTATTTTGGCTTTGCTATTCCAGGTCACGCATTTCAGACTCCCATGATTCTCTTCCGGAATTGGTAATGAACGCAAACAAAATGCACGTGGGATGACAACAATATCTCAAAGGTCGAAATCAAAGACAGTTGAAACTCTAAAAGTATAGCAGTTGAGAAATACATCGTAGAAGAGAAAGTGGAATTTGGAACGCAGGACATTTCACTTAAGCAACGATACATGTACCAGTCACCAAGCANAAGCAATGATACGTATACCAGTCGCCATACAAATAGTATGCGAACTACATTCCTTTGAAAAAATAGGAGGAGATGAAATTCCCTTCGTTCTCCACCGCACGCTCTGTCGGTAGGAATCTGTTTGCATTTCTGTCGATTTTCAGAAATGATCTACAAGCTAGCAACCACTATTAAACTGTTCAGATTAAATTCAACTCGGTCTTTGAATGAGGTCGTTCAGCCGTTAGCTGCGTTATCCCGAACCTCCGTTTAAAGTGAAGAAGTTCTTGTTCGTCTCAAATGCTGCTGTAGATGATAAGATTGAAATACACGCATCTGAAACATTCTGGTAGCGGGGAGTGCTTATCACTGACCCAAATGTTCCAAATCAACGTCCAGAATAAATTGGTTATCAATGTTATGTGGTCATAAGCTGTTAGCCGAAATTTTCGATGTTCGTTTCGAATAGGCTTCTCATGCTAGCAAGCAATGAATATAATAAATATGTGCGCTGATGAAACATTTCTTTTTGCTGGACGAAAGGAAGTATGAGGCCTTGAATCGGGCGCTAATTTCTGCCACATTCAATGCCTCGAAACCTTTTTGCTGTTGATCGGAACTACGAGTAATCGATGTCATTGTAATCAATTCATTGAGAGTTTTCATTTTGTGTCATATCAGCTGAACTCGGGAACAAACACATTTCTTGCTGTACCATGATGCAATTCTGTTTTCGGCAAAAACATTTGTGTTCATTAGTACTGCCTCAAACGACGTTACCTTATTATGGCAGTAATAATGAGCTATTCCAATTCAGCCTTTTTGACCGCTATCCTGAAATATTCACCTAAATAATAGAAAGTGATCTAGATGAGTGCGTCTTACGCTATCTTGTCGTTGTTGTAATCGGTTAATTGATCCCCACGTTATTAACGATTGTACATATCGCAGCGCAGGGAAAACTTGTAGTCCCATTGACGGCATTCATAACGGCGACCACCCTCCATTGTCGTCGGTTTATGTGAGTGAGCGCATGAATGAGATTTCCGCTCATTGGATAGGGCACTATGACGTGCCGTCCTACTAATCTGATGTTCCCCATGTCCTCGTTTGCGGTATCAGATCTTGGCATTTTTTGTCATTCTTCTCGGAAAACATTGCTTTCTAATTCATATTATTGTTGCAGTAATAGTTGTTTGACGAACTCGATAACATTGGAAAACATCAGGCTAGAGATCTCAAGCTGATGTCATGCCTCAACTCGAGAACTCGGATATGAAGCTGCGTACGATCTCTCACGAGGTTTAAGGCTGGGTTGCTCTCACACCTACTGCTCCTGATTTTCGCTACATTCAGCGCTCTTTTACTACTAATAATATTAGTTCTATCATCACTTTCACTTATCACTGTCAGTTACTAATGTCAACCACTATTGATCAATATTACTACCGCTAACTTCATTAATTTCTTTGTCAGTCCAATTCACTTTTATTGCCGTTATGACTGCTGCAGTGCCCGTATTATTCAAAAAATCAACAAGAATGCCAGTGGTCACTGGAGGTTGCAAAAAGAAAGGCGGTAATATGAGTGTACACTTCTGAGTTTGTTTCCAAGGAGGTTATATATGAAAACAGCGAAATGCGCATTCTGATGGCAGAGGAAGATCCGTTGAACTATGTCATAGTATGACCTTCGAAATACTGTCATTGGCACGCTGTTTCTTGCTTCATTTTACTGCTCTCAAGCATTCGCTTTTGCCCTCTTCAATCACTGAGGCTACACTTCTATCATATTTCCTGCAATAACTGCAAAGAGTAGCATTTGGTGCAAGTAGTAGTTGTATTTGCAGTAATGGAACTTCTCAAAGCTGTTGAACTTTGCTATTTCTGTCCACAGTAAGCTGTGTTGCTGAATGAATAATCCACTTTTGGTGGCAAATGCCTGTGGTAGTATGAGAAAATAGTAGGATTGTAGTAAGCTCAACAGTGGCATTGTTTCGATAGAGGAGGGGAGGGTGCCACGATGTCACCTTATCGGCAACTCGAGTATTCCCGAAACCAATTTCGTCCTCGAAGCAACACTGTGTTAAAAAATGGATCCCTCTTGTTCTCAGCGGTATCGATTTTGCGAATGTTTCCTTTTCATGTCGTTCTATCAGCTTCGTATTACCCATAATTTGGTGTCATCCTGTTCTTTGATGCTGTATGGCTTCATGATTCATTTTCTTTTTGATCTAGACATCAAGCCAACTGATCTGGTCAATAAGGACAAATCGCTTAAATGAATCAAATAGATGTTCCAGTATTCTTTTTTTCCGCATTCGCTTTTCGCTTTGTCTTCATTCTAAAGTCTTTTTTCCTGGGATCCTATTCCAACTTCCCGAAGGAAAAGTTGGAAATTTGAAAATTTTCTAGAAAGGCTTTTCAGAAATTGCCTTCACAATTCTCGTTATGTCGATTTCGCTATTCATCGATAGAGAAACATTCTTGCATTATTATGGATCATTTCTGCAACGAGAGCAAAATCTTTTCACGTTCGTTCTTTGATCGCTTGTACCCTCGAAATATGTGCTCTCTCTCTCGTTTTGGAGTATTCATTGTCGGCCATCTGTTACATTCTGTCTCGCGTTGTTGGCGTTTTTATTTCACACCTCAGTGTTACCTATTTCGGGTTTTTAGTCACTAAAGCGTATTAAAGGCTGGTCCTCTATATAAAAAAGTGCCGCTTAAATAGGTTTTATTTTGCGCTTAGTTTATGTCATTAATGCTTTGTACGTTCATCCTCATCGTTAATAGGGAGACGTTGGTAATAGTTTTTTTCATTGCGATCGCAGCTTGTCAGTCTCCAATGTCGACTTGTTTTGTTGATTGTTGTTTGACGTTCATCTATCGATAAAACAGGTCGTTGTTGATGCTCGCATTTGATCTCTTAGAGAACGACGTTGGGAGAAAGTCGCGTAAAGGAGACTCGCCGTTTATTAAACTCACACTATTTACTTGTTTTTCAGCTGACAGAATCTCCTGCATAGTGAAAAGATTTATTTATTGCATCTTCGGCGTTATTTTTATACGCAACGCGTTATTCTCGTAAATGCTCAGATTGGCAACAGATTTCATCAATGAAGGCTTTTATGCGTGGATATGAAAGCAAAGGTTTTCTAAAAAATTTTTATCCGACTTTCCCGCTTCTCGAAGTAAGGAGGTTGAAGAGGGGTGGTTTTAAGATTCTCGGCAGTTCCATTTTGGAGGCAGTGAACGTGAACGTATATTTCTACAAATTTTGGGGACAGCTTCAGAATCGAGAAGGATGTGCGGAGTCAACAGTTGAAGGAAATTCTTAGGGTCATTATTTGCAATTTTAAGAGCATTTTTCATTGGATCTTTGAGCTCGGCCAATTTTGAGTTTAAGCGGCATCTGTGAGTGCGTTTGCCTGATTATGAAACGACGCTTTTTTTCGAACAAAAGAGTAGTGGTAAAATGGAATCTTCTGAGCTCTACGCAGAACAGCACTGCCCAATAACTGTGCTTTTTTTCTTATCCGTCTGAAGAAGGCAAACCCAATTAAAAAGGAAGGAAGAGATGTCAATTAACAATAGGAAACATGGCGTGTTCCTTCTTTCAAAATCGGAATATCTTCCCCTATTACAACGGAACACTAAAACAAGTGATCTATCCAAGATTGCAGCACCTAGGAGAGTCGTTGTTTTCGTAATCGCCATTTGAGGCCTGCATTAGCTGTTTATGGAAGAAGTGCTAATTTAATGCGCAACCGCGCTCAACAGTGACTGATGCGGTATCGATGGCATCAGGCAATAAGGATAATTGGGTAGTACGCGATTCGACTTTTTCATTGAGTAGTTCAGTGCGAACATAATTATACCTTCTGGGAACATAATTAGGCGCATAAATGAAGAAAGTTGCATATAACGTTGCATATTTTCGCACCAAAAAAGTTTTCGTGTATTTTACGCAATATTTTCGGCATCGTCACATTTAGCAACCAACCACTTGTGATCGCCATTTGTGTACTTCTAAGGAGGGTATGCAATAGAATCTAAAGGGTTCAGTTCCGTAAATGTTACCGCAATGAATTTTTGCAGAGTGTGTTGAGCAAGAAAAATTCATTAGATCGCAAAATGATCACGAGATGGGGAGATGATTTCTGCAACTGCGATCCCCAAATACGCCTCAGCACCCACTCAGTAAATTTCGTTTGAATCAATGCAAGGCATGCTGTGGCTAAAATATACAAGCAGATAAAGGGAAAAGTTCCACAAACTATTTTTTTCACAGAGCAAAAGACGTTTAAAAATAAATTTCATGCCATTTCCTCTCATCGTTCATATTATTTCATCTGCATTGTATACGAATCGCGCGTGCAACGCAAACAGCACGTTTCTTTGTTAGACTAACACTGGTGGGTTACGTTGATGCTGAGCGACGTTTTTCGGTCAAAGAGCGATTGGCTGGGACGTCGCATTGGAGAGTGATTTGGCCTAGAGTTCCGAGGGTGAAGGAAAGGGGCTCAGGAAATGAGAAACCCTCCGGCTGACGATATTCGCAAGTCACAATAATCCCGCTGTTGCCGGTGCTGCGATATGCTCACTTCAATGATAGCAGCAACAGCATCTGAGCCGTGATGGATTGTGACCGTAGACCGAAATTCCAGAAGGCACTTGACATTCCGCAATGTACTGTTCATTGGAAACAGTTGGGTCGGGTTAACTCGCTCATCGCAGAACTTGTGGCAGTTCGCATTGATTATTGAGTGCGAAATAGAACCGTTTGTCGTCAGTAGTACCACTTCCCAGCATGCAGTCATTTAAAAAATTAACTGCTTCAGCACATTCAGTAGTACTCCTACACTCACTTGTCGCAAATCCAGGGTGTTTTGTTAATTTAAAATAGCATAGCCAATGTACTGAGGTCATACTAAGCCGTTTTCTATCACACTTTTCTGATGTTTTATTAGTTTTTGCACGCCTTTTGGAAATGCGGCAGTGCCGTGTCTATTTATGTATGCATGTTCCTTTATCTCTTTGGTAATTTCAATTCTACAGTCAAAGTGAGTGTAAAATGCTGCATGAGATGGACCTTTTATACCAAGTGCCATGTTCATCCATCGACTCCCCATGTTCTGGCAAACCTGCTTGCATTTTGCAGCGCAGTTTGTCGCTTGCGTACATTTGTAGATGCATTTTGGACAAACCGCAGACAAGTGAAGAGATTAATAAAGGAGCTGAGCTGATACGCGCTTTTGTAATTATGGCTCACCGAACCAGTTACGCTCATAAATTGCTCACAAATAACAAAGCATGCGCAGTAATAAATTCATGCTTTATCTGATCCGATCGCGCATAAAGATTTTCTGTAGGGTGACCCGATCCGTGGAAAGCACTGCCTGATCGCTATGAAAACACATCGGAACATTTAGGCACCTCACCTGTCTTCAACTAGTTTCGAGGTTGGTGGATGAATGTGAAACTTGGCATAGAAGGTCATCCTGCGGTGTATACCAGACTTCTTACTTTTAAGCTCAACATCCTGGAGCTGAAACTTCTGAGGAGATATACGAACATACGCGCACAGATACAGCTCAATCATTGTTGGCAGCTTTGCATGGAGCGATGCTGCATAACAATAATTTGTTTGCTCTAAGTGGTAGTGAAAGGTTTTATGTTCACAAGAAACATGATCCATCTACAGTTTATCCAGCGGATGAGCAGATTTATCGCTTAGCAGTTCACAGGATGAATTATTCGGGGATATGTCTTGCTATCTGCCAGTAGCATATTTCCCAACGGTGTAATTTGTGGCTGGCATATCAACAACATGAGGGATGGATGATATTCTTGTGTTGTTGTCGTCATTTTCTTCCGCGTCATCATTTCAGTAAGCGAGCGACAACGCGAACACTTACCATTCAGCGCACTATTGAACAACGGCCTGTCAGCTAATCGAATCATTCCATTGTGCTCATTCGACATTGTAAAGTTTCGACGTCCGAAAATTCACCTTTGCACAATTCGATAGTCGTTGGGCACTTGCGGGCAGCATATTTCGTGTTAACCTTTATGAGGTGCGTTATGCAACGCCGACACCCAGCTGTAATACTAAGTGCCTTCCCTTTCGTCATTGACTGCAAGCGTATCTACACTCTGGTGCGAATGTAATTTCCAATCATTTGCATTCCCAGAAGCTTTTCAACACCTGCCGACGCACAAAGTCCCTTCAATCCCTTCATGAACGCAAACGAACCCAAAAAATATCGATTGGCACCGCGGATTTCGTTTTCAGCCAATTCTTTCGTTGTCATTTTCGTAGGTATTTCTTTCTTGGTGTGTAATTACCATTCAAACGAAAAACGCAAATGTTTTTTGCGTTGAAAATTCAAAACGGCGCTTTTTCCGCTGCGAAAAAGCGAAATCAAACCAACCGTCATAAGCCGATCCGCATGCTTTATATGGCAGCATGTGTTAATGGGGAGAGAGGGTTATTTGCTAGTCGATCAAAGGAAACGTATAGTTGTGGCGCATTTCTTTATCACCTTTTTATCATGGCATTTATCAAATAACAATAAGTCTCTTACAATAATACTTAACACTGGGGATGCGCGCAGTTTCCTTCATGAATTCTTGCTGTCAGTGAGTGCAAGCAGAGGTTGTGAAAAAAAAAAAACACTTGCATCATATTTGTCTGAATGGTTACACTAATTAAAATGTGAAAGCATTATTTCGCAGGTCTGTAATTTGGAATTGCTTCCTGAAATCAATGACCGCCTGACGGTCATATTTTATCGGCAATGCAAACGATTAGGGCAACAGCAGTCGATGTTTATGCTGTCAAATTGACAACGATGAAAACATTAAATGTTGAGGGATTTCGACTGGACTGTCGAAGATGGCGAATTGATAGAACAAACCGAATGTGCAGAATGAAAGCGAACTGAACATGAAAGCTTTTAGAAAAGATCGTCTATACTCACGGGGAGCAACTGCTCTCCTGCAATGCTTTTTTTACAGTTGGGAGAAGCATTTTGCTACTGAAATAAAGTAATATCAGTTCATTTGAATTGATAAGATTTTAAAGCAATGTATCTATGAGACTATTGCAAGTTATGTAGCTACTGATAAGAAAGTTCATTGCATGGTAGTACGCTTAACGCTTCGTTGTGATTCACTCGTTTTATTGTTTTGTTATGTTTTATTCATCTAGTTTTGAATCGGTGTTGTTGCCATATACTTTTGCAGCATAACCTGGCAAGTTTGCGTCATTAATAAGTGCTGAGGAAGCTGAGTGATCCCGCGTGCGCGTTTCTCTTCCGACGTCAACATCAACACGTATCTGATAACGTACACTGCTACTTCAAAAGGTGGTAGATAAATGTGTGTTAGGTGAAGACTATAGTACATGGTCTCTTCATTTTCATATGCAAATATAATTGCCTTTGTTTGAGGTGTCCTAGTACCACACTGAGCCACAACGTGCTCGAACGATGTGTATGTGCGCATGGGTGTTTGTGCATGCATGCTTGCACGTACGTGTCTCTGTGCATGTCCCCGTATGTACGGTTATTTGCGTGCATTTGTGCATGCATGCGCCTTTACGCTTGCCTTTACGCCCGCCCGTGCGTGCATGCGAACGTACGTGTTGGGGCACTGGCAGTGGCACACGATCGAGTGCTTTGAAGCAACAACTGCGCCATTGGCCAGCCATTTTTCAGGTTGTGGCATCCATATATCACAGATCACTATTGGAAACATTTGTGTTTTTAAAGGCTTGTATGCGGTGGTTGAGCACATAAATTACCAGTAGCTTCTGAAGTTCTTCACTGCAAGTAAAACTTTGTTCTCGTAGAGTGCTCAGTGTTTAAATTTGTATGTTATCGTTTTTTACGGACGCTCGCATCTGAAAAAAGCGCTACCAGTCGAAAAGTGAATACCTCTTATATCAACCTCAGGTTGCTTAACGATCTGAGTGGTGGCTTCCAAACGCCCACGACTAAATCGCCTATCCAGCCACCTGTATCACAATGGTTCACTTATCTTAGATTCCCATTTATGTGTAATAAACATCCTATCCTGCTGTTGTGGCGTTCCAAAAAGAAGGTTCGTTGGCGCATTTTGATGCATCTCCGCTTCCGTTTCACCTATTGCCAAAATCTTTTGCGGTTCATGCTCAGTTCATGATTGTTTCGTTGCGCGACGTAAGCGCACTATAGGAATCTGGCTACCGCTTCGTTGATATGGAACAAGTGTTCTAATTAAATGGTTGAAATTACCTGCTAATTGGGTTTGCTGACCAAGTATTTCTTGCTGACCGTAGGAGCTGTTAAATTTGCGCATATCTCTTTGCAGCATTTGCCGGCTATAAAATGCTATTTGTTTGAGCGGATATCTGGAGATTCTCTGGCTGTCGCCTGACCTACCTGGTTCTCGGGAAAATTTCCTCCTGCGTCCCATTCTCGTACATTCTTACGTTCTGCGTCTTTAATACCACCACTGAATGCGGTCGTCGGCGGGCACATTAAGCATGATCTTTTTTTGTCACATGCCACTCGTTGCGCGCCTCTCTCTTCTTTTCCTTCTGCCCTTGTTCATTACTGCATATAGCGTTCGATTACAATTCTGCACCTCGATTTAATATACAATACTTCTTCTGTCCCAAGTAGGAATTCTGGTACCACCAGGTTATAGCTAATGAACATCGTGGTATCCAACTGTAGGCGATGTTGGTCACGGCGGAAACGTCGGGTGATGTGTCGGGAATGATCATAAGTCGGGGCGATGCATGACAATGTCTCCACTTTCACAAACTCTATACACGTCAGAGGTCGCTGCATACATTTTATGTCACATATAAGCTCCGTAAATCGCTAATAGAGGTCGTTTCAAAACACAACTTGCTTCCTGCGTTTTATAAGTTAGCATTATATGATGGATGGTTGATAATGAATGCGTAAGACAGCGGGATGAGAAAACAGAAATTCCTTTCACATCTCGCTTTTGCTTCCTCCTCACAGCAGAAAGATGCGAGTAATGAAGTAAGTCACGTTACAAATGAGGTAGTAAATAAAAGCACTTCTACCAAATTTACCTTGAGTGTCGCTAAGATGCCCTTTGAGGCAGACAGCCTTGCGTGGATTGTTTTGTGAAAGTAGCAGCCATCATGGGTCGGTGTTTGCTGCTTGTAAGATGGGAATGGTATGGTGCGTGAGGAGAAATACCACATTAGAGTAAACAAAGAGGGCTTTTTGACGAACTTTGCTTTCTTGAATAAAGGCGAAAAGCAGTATTCTACCACTGGAATTAATGTAATCGTGGATGGGGAGGGAGACAGACGACCCACATTTTTGCTTTTTTCTTCATTGAACAAGCACGATTGTTGGTACATTTTTGGGAATTTATGTTTTGTCGGATTCGCTTCTATAACAGTTCCCGGTGGTTGCCTTTTTGATGTTTGCGCGGCATCCACCTGTGGAGTTCATCTGTTTGCTATTGCTGAATGGCGACGTGGTTGGGTTATTACTACCTGGCTACAAATCTTCCACAACAAATCATGCCGTTCAAAATAACTGAGGAAACGTGAAAAAAGCTCCGTTTTCACGACTTCGCATATTGCACAGGGATGTTTATTCTAGTAGCGTATTCGTTGGTATTCGCAATACTGTTCATTGAGGACGTCTTCAACACCTGGAGGGAAAACGTGCTAACACCCAAGGGGAACGCGCGACACAGCGATATTTGCTCCTACGCATGGCCGAGTTGGGGCAGGGACAGGTGCATGACCTCAGTTACTTTTCTGCCGCTCGCTTTTTTGTGGTATTCATTAAAGCGGCATCCCTTAGCTAGCGGTGTGTTTGTTTTGTGTGACATCGATCTTCTTTAAGCCGTGGAACTTGTTACCGATGGTTGAATGTGTTGATGTGAAACAGCGGAATACCTTAGGTCAGAGAATTTCTAGACCGTTCCAGCCCAATCATGAGCAGCGATTTCGTATTTTTGATTTGAAACCTTTGTGGCATCGTGGAGCGCAGTTCGACTTATATCTATGTTTCAAGATCGTTAAAGGTTTCTCAGGAATTCCGTTCGAGAGTATTTTCTCTTTTACAAAGATAACATTGCGCTCAAGGCCTCACCCTCTGCAAATTGAAAGAAAAACAACGAATCGAATTGATGTGCTCAATTGTTTTGCTTTTCGCCTCGTTTCTATCTGGAACTCCTTACCATACGATATGGTTTTGGTCGGTAATTTGTCGTGTTTTAAGCGACCCTCGACCTCCATGAGTGTTTGGACGCATTGTTATGTGCAGTGTTTATACTTACCTGTTGTTTCTCCCGTGTATAATTATTCTGTTGCGTGTGTGGTTCCATTCTTTCTTTGTCGTAAAAGTAAAGATGTTTATTACGAGACCTGTCCACAATAAATGGCCAGTCACTCGAACTTCCATATTCCTTAATGCGGACGCGAGCAAATATGTGAGGCGAACTGACGCTGTGGCGTAATGTCCATTGCAAATTCGTTCTCGAGTCCAAGTGAATAGTTTCACGAGTTCTCTATTGATAAGTCTCTTTCTTCGATGTACACTATTTCCGGTACACACTAGCCGTCTGGACATGTGGGCAGCGATTATTTTACGCTCTCATCTTTGCAAATGTTTTGCTTCCTCTCGTATGCCTTTCAACGTCTTCGTCCGGTTGTTGTATGGTGTGTTTTGAGACTTTCGAAGCCTATTATCGAATTTACTCTGCAGCTTTATTCCATGCTGTATCGGTGTTTCACTGTTGCATTAATGGTTTTGATACAGTTATTTATGAGGGGGAGGAGCGACTATTGACTAAAAATAACAGGACGTTGGTTGTACTCCACGAGCACCAAGATATTGTTTGTTTCTCGTTGTGCGGTTAAGCAGTGGCACTTATTCCATAAAACCTTCTAGAGAATATTTTTGGTTGTGTTAATTCAGGAGCAAGTTTTTTTGAAGAGCTAACCAAGCAAAGCTCTTCATTGGTTGAAAGCGACCAGTGGCCTTTAGCATCATGCAGTAGTGCATAATGAAAATGGCGATTTGCAAAATGAAGCTGCGAAATGGTAAATTAGGCCGCCATAATGTTGGCCACGTTAAAATTCATGTCAGACTGGAATCACGTATGAATTTCAAGCCAACTAAGCAACTCGAAATGCGGAAATGCACATAAAAATCAAAGTGGCTTCGGTTCTTGCTCGATCGCCTCTGCAGCGCGTTGCATCGCTCTCACCAATCACTAACATGAAATTAGCCTCTCTGAAATTGCACTCGAACAGTCGTAAAAATTCAGGGACACCATTGAAAGAAATAAAAAATGCACGTGGATAGATTCAGAAGGTATTCCTTTCAAACTGCACATACGAACGCTGTGTTGCGTTGACGTTAAAATGTGAGCGCATTTGCGACAGCTGCTCCGTAGATAAGCGAAATGCCTGAAGATGACAAATCTCTTTTGAAGATCTTACTGCGAGCTGCAGCCGAGTGTTATATATCATGGAAGAGGGTCTTTAATGGTCATTGCAAAACCCTACTAATTCCAAACCTTTGAGTGATTTTTTGTGCCCATAGATCGTCCCTTTTCTACCCTTTCAAGGTTAGTGTTGCATGTTACATCGCTGGTTTGGCTTTTATGCTTGCAACTTTGACACTGACGGATACCTTGAGATCATATTCATTTGCTTCTTTTTGTGGGAGTAGTTTCGATCTACACGATTGTTCCAGCAGGGTTTCGGAAGGATTAATTTCATGTCCGCAACTGGTGAGGGACGTCAGACGACCTTCGCAAGTGAGGGATCAAAAACCTGTGTGAGTTGCTTCGTTGTGGGTATTTCTGGGCGGCGAATTGCTAAAGTCGTTCTGAAATTCGCATGAAGTTCCAGTTTTCCTCAAAAAATGTTGTCTGCAGTGTGAACTGTCGCAAGCCAACTGTCGTCCGCAGCCTCGAGCTGCAAAATGCGCTGAGAATTACTGAAGGGCTCCTAAATCTCTTTCGTTGGCCTTCCAATGAATCTGCATCTCTTTGACTAAAGTCGCATAGCAAAATCACTTGTTTTTAAAGAACCTCACTTCAGCGTCCTCTATTTCAGCGGCTATTTTGCGTTCCGTCGCAAAGCATGTTAAACACAGTGAGGAAATAGTCCTCCGAGAGGCAAAATGGCCATTGATTGACCCTTCGGTAAAGCAGTGCTGTTCACTGAGATGAAGTTGCGAAATTCCGGTTGAAATCGGTTGTGTAAATTTGCTTCTTGTAGTCGAGAAATCGAACGCGGTCAAGTGCACAAAAATGCGTCAACGGCATTCTGTCCTTCAAGAGGGCAGCGATGGACGTGGCTGGGAAACAGCGCTGTGGAAGAGCAGTGCTGCAGCGCGTTATTACCCTCTCCCTTCAGTCGTTGTTGTGACATGGCCGCTGATCCATCAATCGTTTTCATACGTGTTTCTGTGCATCCTGATTGAATCACTTATTTTATGCCACCTTTCTTAAATTTGAAGCATTTTACTAAATTTCTTCTTGAATTTCATTAAGGAGACAGCTTTTTCTTCAGAAACACGAATCTGCAATGACCGATGACGTCATGCT
>JAARMF010001370.1:25845-37038 GCA_022844705.1 Toxascaris leonina | reverse complement strand
GCAATAAATCTAACTCACATAGTTCCAATAGCGTGGATGAAAGAAGAAGTTAACTATTCGGTTGACCGCGATATGACGATATCCACTGGCGATTGATCGCTTTGGTGGCCAGTGGATCCACATTGAGCTAATTTTCGATGGGATCACAATGCTTTTGCCTTCGCCACTCATTAGCGGATCGAGACTGCTGCGAGAGATCATTTTACTTATGGAATATTTCGCGGGTATGACATCTGAAATAGAAATCATGTCATAACCGACCGATCATTGATCATCACCGTGATTATTCACTATTAGCGATGGAAGTCACAAATTGCAGGTAAGTTTTGCATCGACGTAGGTTCGAACCGAAATTTCGAAAACAATAATGTGCATTCGACCACCGCAGTGTGAACTCCGCCACGAATGTCCGGATGTCACATTCATGATGGCACGCCACACTCTCTCACCCTTCCTTCCTCCCTTCATTCACTCTCTTGAGAATGGAAGGAAGAATGTACACGAGTGTACAATCTGCCTGCATTCGTCCAGGTGCGTGATTTACTTATGTATATATATGTGCGTACATGGACATACGCGTGCATGCGTATGTATATGTGGGTTGTATATGTGTTTATGCGTATATTTGTGTGTGCGTGCTTGTGTGTGGATGTGTGCCCAGTTGTGTGTATGGGAGAGTTTGTCTCACAGCTGCACAGACTTTTCTTGGCATCGCAAATGAGATGAGTGAGAGTTGGATTAGACCCCGGTGGAAGTGCTCTTTCTACGGTGACAGCAAGTTCTTCTTGGAGATGGTAAAGCCTCCCTCTCTGATTATAAAAAGGAAACTTTAGTATTTTGTGAATGGTCTGTTTCACAAAGCGTTTTACTCGATGTCTCAAACTATATAATTTAGCTTGTGGAGGTGCCCTTACTTTTAAATTGCTCCATAAAAATAAAAGTATATCTCTTCATTTCTTGAAATGTTGGATATGGAGGGGAAAGTTTTGATGAATACCTTTATTGTGTACAAGTTCGTTCCTTAAAAAATCCTCGTGCTCTTGATTCGCCCCCTAAATTCAAGGAGGAAATTTGGTGACCTGCTAAGCGTCGCCAGATTTACTCTATTTCAGTTCGCCTTAAATTAAATTCGCCATAGAACTTTTCCTAGTAAAGCGCTTGCGACTAAGAGGGATCGCATATGTTGGCGCTCCCAATGAGTTCATTTCTTCATTCGCTCTCTCTCATTCCTCCTCACCTGTTCCACTATTCTGAATTATTGATGCACGACAAATTATTACGCTCCTGAACTATTCCTGCGCGACAGGAATAGTTGAGGAGCGTAATTTGCTCAGTCATACTAAATGCTAGTTCAGTTAGTATCTGTATTCTCACTTCAGCCGTTGACAACTTCAGTTTGAAGTTGCAAACATCAACGTCGATGTTGCATGATGTAATCTATGCTTGCAGATTTACTTCATAAAGCACTCACTGGTCGATGTTTGCAAATAAAATTTTTCGAAGGCGAATGACGCAATTTTTGTGCCTTCGGTCATCAATTCGAAGTCTCGATAATATGAGTTCGATGTTGGAATTAAAATTTCGTCGATATCGATGAATAGAATAAAAGATGCCGATTCCTGCAAATAATAAAACTACAATATTGCTATATTACAGTGGTAGCGTTTGCTCGATAAATATTTGCGATTACAAGAGGAATAATGGCCACACAACAACGAGATTCATTATTGGGATTTCTATGAATCATTTCGTTGCCATCAACGCTGATATTGCTGTTTTCATCGTTATCATTAATGCATCCTGCTTCCTTATTTAAATTAGACCTCTTATCAACTTTTCGACGATTCCCAAACTTATCAATTACTTGAATACATAAATCACTTAATATACGACGATTTTTTGTTACCATTATTACATTAGATTCAAATTGTCTGATTGGAAAACAAGAAAGTATGGCAAAAAAAAAAATTGAGCATTGTAAAAATGTTTTCACCTTATATTTAAATAAGCATTCATTCATAGCCATTTCCTGGTTTCTCCATGACATTTCACTGTCTGGATCAATTGCCTGATCGTCATTCTCTTTGAAGAGCATTGTCCATGGAACTAGCTCGATATATCCATGCTTTTCATATTCTTGTAATATTCGCATAATATTTGATAAAATGCTGCTGACATAAATAGATTGCTTTGCAACACCAAACTGTCTATAGACCTCGATAAATGCANACCAAACTGTCTATAGACTTCGATAAATGCGAATAGCATCTGCCAATGCTCGAAAAAGAATAGAGGGCTGACACAACTCACTACGTCGAATTTCGTCGTCACCGTATATTTGAACGGAAGCTGTAAAAGCCAATTAACACGTCTTCTCACTTTCTATGAAGTAACATTCGTCTTTAAGACCCCAACGATTTCAAGAATCAACTAGCAAAGAGCTGTCTCAGAAGAGATAGCGTGACATACGCTCTATACTTTCTCATAGTGCTAATATCACTGGCATAAGTTAGCAATAAATAATACAATATTTGCAATAATGCGCTCACATTTTATTAATGCAAACAAATCGTACGAAACTTCATAACAAAGGGCTCGTCTTTTCCTGTTACTGTTGGGATAAAAAAAAGAGACCCGATCGATAAAAAATGTCTGTAATTCTTTGGCTAAATGCCTGTAACTCTTTCCCAACTCTAAGAAAATGGTAGAGAAATTCGTCTTGCAATATACACCCTGCTGCGGTTTAAGCACTTAAAACCACCTTACCCATGCCTTTCAATGGTTTCTACGTTGAAGTATAGGATAGACAGATAGAAGCATACCTATATAGCTTCGTCACATCCTCATCATAATACATTTTATTAACGCAATTTAAATAGCTAGATCAAATTTACCTCAACTTATAGCAATCCAAAGAAGTTAAGAGACGCTGGAACATGCATTTAAATCAGCATTCATTTTACGAACAGTGCTTGCGGAAAACAATTTTCAGTTGGAAACTTATATGAGCGATTAATTTGGGAAAAAATATNTTTTCAGTTGGAAACTTATATGAGCGATTAATTTGGTAAAAATTAGAGTGCATTATTAGTGGTGACGTCTAATTTGTTGCGTACTAACGAAATTGGCATAATGAATAAGATTACCGAAAACTGAACCTCTCAACTTATTTTATATATGTTAGCATTGCTAGGAATTTTATTCGAAATATTAATGTTGCTTATATACAAAACAATGCGTGTGAAGCTATAGCCAGAAGTTGTTAAATATAAAGTTGAGGGTTTAACTACATATATTATGATCATGGGTTGTCGGTGATTATCATCAAGTGATCAAGTGATTATGATCATGACCGAAATTATTATGCCTTCTCGCAGATTATTTTGATCGGTTAACAAAAGCCTTTATGGAGAATTCGTTCTCACAAAAACAAGCTAAATTCGTTGATTTCTTCTTCATATATCACTTGCTTAGTGACTCTTTAACAAGTAGAGATTTGTTGACATTCGACGATTGTGAATTCGTTTGCTATTTGATGGTTCTTCGTTGTACTTCTCTCATTGTTTGAAGGTGAAAAATGAAATTCATCAACTCACCTCAAAGATTTCGTTCAATTGGTATGGCATTTTGGCATCGGGTGTTGATATTCCCAGAAATCCCATACGAGGTATTGTCTTACATTCGGCAATAAAAGTGCTCCATTTGCAATAAGTTTCAGGTGCGGACGCATATCGCATCTGTGCTACATTAGTTGATGAGTCGTTGGCTGAATTTGCATGACATACGAGCGAAACTCCCGAGAAGATGAAATCGCGATGCGCGTTGAAAATTATCACAACGGTATTCAAATCCATACTGAAATTTATTCGATATTTCTCTATTAGCATTTTCATCCGGAAAACTGAAGTTCTTTTGAACTGTTTGGTAAGAGGAATCGATTTTACGGGTAATATTTGAGATTTGAGTGCTGAGATATTGAAGCTTAAGCAGCTACATTATGCTTTTAAGAAATTAGATGTCTTCCGTTGTCTATCATCGAACACTTTTTACAATCATTGAAAACGAATATTTCTTGTTGTTCTGGTGGAGTAAACAATCATCGAGCGCGCTTTATGTGATTTCAGGTATAGCCCGAGTGGTAATCGAAATGCTTATTCTAAACGGTACTTATAGAAGAATCGTTCGAAGCACCTCACAAGATCTCATGCCACACATTCTATGGATGTCCAGGGGTAGGTATGAAGAAGAAAAAAACAAAGAAAAATTGTCTAGGGAAGGACCCGTTAGATTTGAACCCAAGCGACAATGAAGTTGCTCTCATAAAAATAGGTGCACTTCTGCTTGACAAAACAATCGTTAAATACTTCAGAGTAATGAGTAACGTGCAGCCTTAAACAACTCTGTGTTTGTTGTTGGGGTCGTCTTGCTAGTTAACAATGGTTTCTTTGAGTGTTGCTCATTTTGTGCAGGTAATGCAAGTGTGAATATAATTGACCATAGCTCCATTAATCGACACTCTAATCATCTTATCTTTTGATGGCAAATTTCGCAGTTTGTGATGGAAGTCTTTTCAATTTCTCAACGTTCTTGATACCAATAGAGTAATTTTGTGGTAATAATTTCTGCATACCAGAAAATACTTCGGATAATTCACTGCTGTTTAGACCTCCGAAGAGATAAGCAAAGCAAATAGCGCAACCCTTTTATTCCGCCCATATTTCTGAACTTTTCACCGCTCAATGTAATTGCTAACGTTGCACTAAGAATGAGAGAAAAAAGATGGAACAATGAAAAAAAAAATGCAAAGGACCTTTTTGACTGCGGAAAGTAAATTGCAGTGCGAATATCGAATCGATGGCTAATTTGAGCTTCTTTCGCTTCTTTTAGCATCTCTTTGACATATCTGCTCCAAGCTGACAATACAAAAAGTCCCAACGCGATGATAAATTGCAAAACCGACGATGATAAATACCGCTTCATATGAATTGATGCTCTAGCGAATATAAAAGTGCAGCTTTTCATTCTGAAATCGGCTTATCAATTTATTTATATAGCAATGTCATTAATATGTTAAACAAGCATAATAGTCATTTGAAAAAAAAAACTTGTAATCCAAGCAGAAAAGTTGAACGTCATTGTCCGCATTGAGTAATTATCGGATTTTGGCAAATGAGCTAATTCCGTCAATAAAATTTGACTGGAAAATGCGAAATTCAATAGAATTCAACGCAAATAAAGTCACCNAATTCACCTATACATAGCATATTTGTGGAGAGGATGAAAGAAGAGAGTTTGGATAGTGGGGTCAGGGACATTTTAAAGAAAAAGACGCGAGAATTTAAGTCAACGAAAAGAAACGATCGAAAATCTCCTCTCGTATCGTCGCACTCCCTCATGCTTATCGGCATGTTGATCTTATGCTCTGAACGCTGTTTTTAAACGTTGATCAACGATATCATGAATCACTATGCAGAATTTCTTAGAAAGAATGAAATGGCTTCATAATATCTAAAAAATATTAGCATAATGCGGTTTAGATTTGCATGGAATTACACTGAAAAAATTATGCGATGGTGCAAAATACTCATATGACACTGACATTTCCGCCATTTTTTTTTCTATTTTCTTTAAATATATGTGATTCGTGAATCGCCTTCGACTATATTCACTAGCAATTTAGCTGAGAAGATATCTGAAGCAATTGTATGCTGATGAACGAAGAAACAAATGTGTCCCCGAGCCAAACTGATAAGAACAAGCACTCTACGAAAGCGATTGGTTTACGTCTTTTTTGTGAGGTTCGATTAACGCCTGTCATTTTGACTCGTCACTTATATAGGTGAGAAAATTGTCGGATGAGAGCAATGAGAAAAAAAAATGTTGTCATGATTTGATCACTTTTTCTATCAGACGGGCAATCGGGACGACACTATGAATCTTATGTGGTGAAGGCCGGTTTTTTTTTTTTGCGAATTATGTTTCAAATGAATCAATTCGGTGATATTCGCACGAGCGACCTTGATCGACCACAATCGTCATCGAGCCTAATTTAAATTCAATTTTAAAACTGGCCGTAATTTTTGGCTGATATGATCAATCCTATATCTGATAAGAGATNCTGATATGATCGATCCTATATCTGATAAGAGATAAGCGATACGTCGTTACATAGGGCAGTTGCAAAATTGCATATGAGCATTTTGTTCCAATAATGTTTATGATGAGTTTTTTTTTCCTAAGTTATAATAATATTCCTAAGGATCGAATAATAAATATTCCTCAGTTCAGCAGTCGATTTATGTAAAAGCTTCACAATATAATCTTTCGAGTCGAAGTTTAGTTGACGTTGATTTCGAGTCAAATCAACTTCAAATCGACATATACCCAATATAGTTGTGAGCATTGAAAAGAAATAACTTTCATATGGATCGAATTCAGTTGCGAAGCAAAAAAAAAACGGAAATCTTTTCGAAAACGTTGATGATTTCTCAAGCGGAAAATTTTCTGTTAATGAATAACACTTCGGCAATATTTTCTTTTACTATTAGCATTCTTTGTAATGTGGAAAAAACATTTTTTTAGTCGTATCGAAAATCGGAAACAAATTCAATTGATTCATCGATAGGCGAAGTGCAATTTTTGATTAGCCAGGCATAAAATGCGAACCGAGTGAGTGCCGTTATTGCAAATTGATTGTTATATAATGAATGGTGTTATTTTATTATTGCAGCACTAATTTGTTCGGTTCATCGCGAATTAAAATAAATAAAATCACGAAAGTTTATTGCCTATATACTATTAGAAACGAACTACGCAAGGAGATGACGACATAAAAGATGTTCACAGTCTGTTAATAAGAATCATGTCTATTATTTCACTGATTCAAGACACTGCCAAAAATGGTAGCCAAATAATCGATCAGCCATTCGTTGGACGCCTTGAAAAAAAATGTTCAAAATGGACCCTAGTCAAGTGATTAAATGAGTGAACGATGAATGAAGTCATATAATGACGTCATCCATGTATATGACCATTTCTCACTCATCTGCATATTCCATTAGGGTTTGTGGATAGTCGCATAGTTTACTGTCAGCCAACAATATTTTCCTATTTGCTAAGGCTGTTTTGCAGCGATCGCTAACTTAATCACTCCACTAACAAGAAAACCCGCATATTCTATAAGATAACAAACAAATAGCCATCCATTAAGTTGCATGTTATTTCAAATGATCTTCATTAGTTGCATTAAATTCAAATGATAGCATATGCATGTGATTAGTGCTACAACAGCGAATTTATGATTATGGGAAAATATTGTTTCGTTTGAGTACTCGAGAAGACTCGACCTGTAGAACTATATGGTAAATTAAATGCACTATTGTTTTTATCATCTCCTTGTAATCAACATTACGCAGCACTTTGTTCTTTTGTAAAAGAAAGGTGGAATAACATCGTCTGGCATTCACCTGGCATTCACCTGAAGAAACATCAACTGCCATTCACCCGGCATTCACCCGAAGAAACATCAACTGGCATTCACCTGGCATTCACCTAGGAAAACATCAACTCTCATATTTTCATTGATGATAACTCCAAGTGAATACTATGCAGTCAGGCTACAATTCACACAAAATGGCTTTCTATGGAATGAAGTTGTTTCGAACGATATATGGCGACAATGGGCACACATCGCAATGAAATTGTTTCGATAGACAAGCGAAAATAAAATGAGTGCCGATAATGCTGCTGCGATGGCCTCCCTGAAGTTATTTATCTTCTCTTTACCGGTTGAACGCCGATTACGATCAGAAAAATTGCATTGTTGGAAGTGAGCGCATAAGTGATGCTCGAAAGAAGAATTATTGTTGTTTGTCGGAGGAATATTTCACAGACAAATTCACAAATAGTAAGAAGAAAAGCAGTACGAATAGAAATGTGCTCAATAGCGTAATAAAGTTTTGAAATGATTGCAAATTTGTTTCGGCGACGAGCGTCATTCACTTGAAAATTTATAATAACTGCACAGGGGGGGGGGGTGGGAGGGGGGTGGGGGGAATTTAATTCGACATTTAATTACTCTTATGCGGAATTATTTTGCGATTGCTATTTTCTTAATACTTCGTTGATAAAGAAATTGTTAATCGTATTTCTGCTCTAATATCAAAGCTTTCAAACAATTTTCCAATGAGAAATAACCGTTCATCATTAACGGAAACCTCTATGAGACGAAAAGAAATTACACCAAATTATGGATTGAATTTTTTCCCATTGGGAAGAGAATAATAAAACACAAAAAATATTCCATTTTTCAGCGAATAACCTTCTGCATTGATCGATGAATATTACGTAGAATAGTTGAACGTTTTAATTTCTCTACTTATATTATCAGATGCAACAGAATGCTCAACCGCCCCTACGCCCACGCCAAATAATATGTTTGATGGAGTAAACTTGTCACCAATTTATGCGCCATCGATTTATGGCTTAAGTAAGTGAGCTGCTAAATAATGAATATTCAAAAATGATCCGAAATGGCGCCATTCTTTGAATTTAAAAATGCGCGCGAAGTTAAGGCGTGTTGTGTAATGATGCTGACGTTGATGCGCGTTCGTTTGGTGTTGTCGGTGTGTGTTGGTCTGTGATGGTGTTGGAAATGGTTTCGCAATTGTTTTGATTAGAAAACACTTATATAGAACATTGTTCTATTAGGCGATTTATTATTGACATCGATAGGTTGGTTGCGGCGATTGTTGGATTCCCCTCATAGTTTAAAGTCTTTCAACTAATTCAACTTTTATGTTTTATCACGCAAAGATTTGTGATAATCGAGTATTTAGAGATTGNCACGCAAAGATTTATGATAATTGAGTATTTAGAGATTAGAGTGAAAACATTCATGTGAATGATCGAATATAAAATGAGAAAGGCATAAATGAACGAGGATAGAGGAGAGTAGATTGCTTCTCATCATAGATATGGTTGAAGATTTTCTTGTTTTTTCATTGTGATAGACGACCGAGTTAATTTTCGACTTATCTGATAACGTTCGCACATTATCACTGCGTTTATTGTTTATATGCTCTACAGGAAATTGATCTCTCAACCTAATCTGCAATGGGAAATTTTCCTTGCTACTGACTGAAGAAAACGCTATTGAGGTGAAAAGAACTGCTGCGTCCACTCTGTAGTAGTGATAATGATCATCAGTTTTGTTTGTCCGAAGGTGTCCTTTTCCAGAAGTAGCATATTTTCTTCGATATTTGGTGACAATGTCTTAGGTGGGCATTCGTACAGAATATCCATTTATAACATAGAATTATAGCAGAAAAAAGAGTGGGAAGTGCTCGCCTGTTCGTTCATCTTGCACACGATAAAGCGATGCCCCATTATAGAGGAGACAGAAACCCATCTGAACAACCTGCGCATCGTTATTGGTTAATTTCAATACTGTCTAACCTGTGCTGATATGTAAACGGGTGGCGCCTGCTAGAAGAGTGGCCATGGGTTAATCCCAAAACTGAGTTGCAGTCACGAATGTCGCCTGATTTAACCCTACCCAGAAAGATGGGAAACAAATTCCGCACAAACATCACTGATGTTTTGCCTAAAACGCTTNGCGGGTTTTCTCTCACACGTTCCAGCTGAAAGATTTTCTCACTCAGAGGCAGGATTAGGCCTTATCCATCGCAGTAGGAAAATGGCTGGTATCGAACGATACTCATGCGACCGTCTTTGGTCCGCCTAAGGTGAATCGCTCCATTACGACTGAGACATAGTTTAATCCATCTTCCTAGGACCCTCAGTTAAGCCGATTCTGATCAGCAGTTAAGCCAACTCTCAATGTTTTCATTCAGTGTCAGACTGCTCACTCATTTGCAACCATAAATGTTTTGTTGACGATATTCAAACATAAAACATGCAATGTTGCGTTATATGCAAATTCCCTATGTTACGATGTTATAACGACGTTAATCAACAGCCAACTCGACTCAGTTTTCGACATCTTCACTTACATATCATTTGTATTGCATTATTGCCTGTCGCTTCGTTATGCTTATAGCTTGAAAAACACTAATCTCTTTTTGCAGTAATGGCTCCAGTCAAAGGTAAGTCGAAGAAAGGGGAAACGTCGAAACAAACCGGTGCATCATCGCAACTCAAATGCGCTTCAGGAAGCAGGGTGAGCAAACAGAAGAAGACGACTAACGCGGCCGACATCGAAGCAGTAAGTTGGTCCGTCAGAACTAGCAAAATGGTCGCACGAATGGCTGAAATCTTTCGGCAAATTTATTTCTGTACGATGGTTTGCCCGACTGCTTCTGAATTTTCTCTAGATTCTCTGGTCTTGCAGCCGCATTAATAGAGTTTTCTCTGATGAGAGTGACTAAAGCTGATCAGAAGGAAACTCATTTGATTGGTAATGAGGAGCTTGCTAAGCGATAAGTCATATTTGGGTTACGTGGCTTTTGCTATTTTCGCTGCTTATCGGCTCTTTAGCTATTAATTCACTTTTCTCAGTGTTTTCGTTTTCGTCGTTATTGTTAACATAATTCAATGCACTGAACGCAAACATTGCATCAAAGATGTTCACATATTCTGCGACCTTCGTGCACCTGATTTTATCAACTTTTTCCTTAGAGACATCTCTCAGAAGAATTATCGAGGTGAAGATTCATGAAATGTTGTTTTTGTAACTTATCGTTGTTGTCGAGGTTTGTGGTTTTCTGGGTTTTGCTGCGTTATGTTTTTCGGTAGAGGCGCAATTGCTTTTTCGCATGAAATATCTTCCTGCTAGCAGCGCTTTGCATTTCTCAGCGTATCCTCCATTGTAGAAGAAGTCAGGCACGAGGACGAAATCGCAGAAGCGCAACGAGCCGGAGGAGAGGACCGAAGCGGCTGCTGGTGACAGCATATCGAAGAAGGGAAAGAAAGGGGGAAAGAAGATAGCCGAGGTGTTGTCCGAGCCTGAGGTATTATCGCTTCTTTTGTGGTAGCACCGCGTTGTTCTTTTATTTTAATGATTTAGAACCCGTCGACTGGCTGCTGTTGTAAGAAGTTGGTCTATATCCCTATCAACGAGCAATTATTGTAGACATTCATTTCGAGAATTTGCTGACGTCAAATTATCATAAAGGAGAGACGCATTATTTCGTTCCAATTTGTTCAGTGGAACCCCTATCTTTTTTCACTCAC
>JAARMF010001370.1:0-20819 GCA_022844705.1 Toxascaris leonina | reverse complement strand
GGGGGGGGGGGGGTTGTGTTGTTTGTTAATTCAGAGATGATTGCATTTTCTTTATGGAGGTGAGTTGGCTGAATCATTTAATGCATAATGTAACGCTTTTGATCTTATGTACGATCATCAGTTTGTCAAAGGCGTCAATGGACATGTGGCGGTAGTAAAAAGTGAAGGCTAGCAGATGTAGACTGCAACCTTTGGCCAGTTCTGAAAAAAGAAGCAAGCAAGAAAGTCAGCCGTACAGTTGGGGGATGTGTAAGAGTGACAAGAGGCATGTGGGTATGTGTGAGGAAGGGGTTTAACTTCGTCCTGTTCCCTGCATGCAAGCAAAAGAAAGTCTGGGTAACCAAGGATGCATCAAATATATTTTTTCTTTGATACTTTTCTATTTGTCACTTCTGCCACTGAATGAACTGAAGGTGGAAGATTCCGCAGTCACAAAGAAGGACGTGAAAAGTAGTGCAAAGAAGTCGCCAGCAAGGGCAGTCGTCAGCCGCCGTTCTAGAAAAAAGGAGGATGCACCGCAGTTTTTGGAACAAGATGCAGCGTCTGTAGGGCAGGTATATTTTTTTGGGATTTCATTCCCTTTTTTCGCCGTTGTTCTATATATTATTTTCAATCAATGATATACTCGACCATATTGACTAGTTTCAGTTTGCTACTATGGTGGTGGATGGCATACTTGTAAACAGAAGTGTTTAGATGCAGTTGTGAATTCTTTGAAATTTTCTTTTGTGGAATTTGGTCTATTTGCCATGAAGCAAATTTAAGGCAGAGAAATCTTTGTCCGCGAATGAACGTGTGGAAAGCAATGGAGTGGAATCACCAGCGAAAAATGCAGTCGAGCTCCAAACTAAGATAGAAGAAGACATACCATCGATCTCGGAACGAAATGCAACACCGCAGGAGCAGGTAACTTTTGGTGATTCCATGCAGATACGTATTAATGTTACAGAAGCAGGTACTCGTCTTCTACATTTTGCACAGTCACCGAATAGAGTGGTTCCAACTCAAAAGAATTTCGACCGCATAAACTAGCGGTGGTGATGAACGAGAATTTTGGGAAGAGTAGTTTTTCGGTAGAGTTATTAATTTGTTGGTGCCTTTCTTTGTGGTATTTGTTCTGTTTGCCACGAAGCAAATTAAAGGCAGAAGAACTCGCGGCCACGAGCAAGCACGTGGAAAGCACTGCAATGGAGTCATCAGTGGAGAAGGCACTATCGGCCTCAGTGCGAGATGCAACGTTTGAGGAGCAGGTAAATTTTAGAGATTTCATTCTCATTTTACCGTTGTTGTATATAGTATTTCCAATTCAAAATATGTTCAACCGCATCGACTCTTTCTACTTTACTACTATGACGGTGAAGAATCGTATCCACATGCAGATGCTTTTCTTTGGTGAGTTTTTTCTGTTTTTTACGAAGCAGATTTAAGGTAGATGAATCTGTGACCGCGAATGAATGTGTGGAAAGCAGTGGAGTGGAATCACCAGCGAAAAATGCAGTCGAGCTCCAAGCTAAGATGGAAGAAGACACACCGTCGATTTCAGAGCGAGATACGACAAATGAAGAGCAGGTAAATTTTGGAGACTAGCTGCAAGTACGTATTGAGGATGTAAGAGCATCAGCGTTCTTCAAACTTTTTGGTGATCACCGCATAGAGTGACTTCAATTCGAAAGATATTCAACTGCATCAATTAGCTGAACTTTGCCGATGAGATGATGGCTAGCAAATTTGTGAGTAGCAGTCTTTAGATAGAGCGATTAATTTTCTGATACTTCTTTATGGAATTTATTTCGTTTCCTACAAATCAAATTCAAGGCAAAAGAAACCCCGATTGCGACTGAGAGTGTCGAAGGCAATGCGAGAGAGTCACCGATAGAAGGTGCAATCGATCTCCACAATGAAGAGGAGACACCGACGATCTCCGAGCAAGATTCAACCTCTGAGGGACAGGTATATTTAGTAAATATAGCGCACGAAGGACAAGAAACGCCTTTTGAAACGTTTATTCGCATTTTGCGATCTTCGAGCTAAGTCGCTTTCACGCTCGCATATAACGTTCGTTCATTTGCCGTAAGAATTTTGATCGAAGATAATTCCTTGTAGAGGAACGGGTTGCTGCCTGTTTTCTTCCTCACCAATTGTATCTCTTCCTTAACGTTTACAAAATTAAGAATGTGATCTTTTCATTGGGGTGTGTAGAGCTTTGTCATATTGTGAACAGCTGAATCCATATTAGTAGGGAGTGTAGTAGAAACATGAATATTCTGTTAACAGAGTAAAAGTAGCTGTTATGCCATTTAGGAGATATTAAGGTGGTACACTAATGCATATCTCTGTTTCACTTCTGCACAAGCTGCCCTTCTTTCGCTTCCTCTCTTTTGGAATTATGAGGTATTAACGCGATTTCCGAAAAGACTCAAGAGAGCTGAGAGTAAAGTAGTGGGAAACATGCTTAAGAAGGTCGCCATGCACAATGAACGCAACGACGGTTTTTTCAACTCAAACGATTTTATTGAATTTTTCTTCAGTTTTTTTTTTCCAGTCAAATCATGAATAACGACAGTCGACCTATATAACATTCCGTGTGGGATATTCTCATAAATTATTCTGAAATGAAGGACATTGCTTGTCGGTTAGCTAAAGATAGTTGACGGGGTGCGCTTTAATTTTGATACCCTACTTACATATGTACGAGGTGGGATTTTCGATTTTACGGCTACTCATTAGCGAACATATGGAAATCAGTGCTCTGATATTTATCTACTTTTCCATTTCGTCGGTGATTCGTTCAAAAGAGCGATGAATTCTCCAATTATTCGAAGCGTCTGCGAGGACTTTGTTTCTTTCAGGGCCGTCCAGATATTCTAGTTTTCATAAGCATCAACATGATCCCACTCTTCAGGGCTCTTAATTCAGCTCGTGAGCAATCCCACGCTGGCTTGTATTCCCTGATATATTTTCCAGCTCAGTATCACCTGAAATGGTCTTTCATCTAGTTCTGTTATAGCATGTTTCGAGTTATTTCAGGCTTCTGGTTCGGATGGGTGTCTGCTTGTACGAGAATCATTCGAGAAGTCCATGTCGGCGGGAGAGGTGGGAGATATGGTAGCTACCTCGACCATTCCGGAGGTTCAAGGGGATGCTTCTGTCTCCCAGGAACAACAGGTGCGCATATTTTTCATAATTTATTTTGCGCGTCTTTTTGCGTCTTCACTACAACAACTGTACGGGTATATTTCAAATCGTACACGTTGTATGAGGAAAAATATGATTGCTTTTGATTGCTATCCATTAGCCTGCCCAAATAAGCGAAAGGCGACTAATGAGCCATATATTTGGCTCAAGTGAGTGAGAAAGCTTGTCTGCTGCATTTGAACTTTGAAGAGATATGTGCTTGGTTTTTTGCAACGTTCGTCATATGCAGATGGAACGCGAAGAAGAGAAAGGCGATGCGGTTTCTGAAGAGGTGGATCACGAGCCGATTGAAACGCGTCAATGTGTCGATGTCGATATTCTTTCAGACGTATGCCTTTGTCTTGCCATTTCTTGCAATGCTTGCATCAATGTAAGGTTCTGTGCTGAGACGTATTATTGCTATCACTATAAGGTGGGCTGAATGATGAGAGTGAGCATTGTCTTATGATTTTGGACGTTGTGTACATTCCGAGTATCACCAAGCAATGAAGCTTAAGGTAGGCGGTGTGTTGAGCAAATTTAATTGATGAAGTTGTGGAGGAAACATTGTGGGATGATGCCGGATTGGTCGCTATTATGTGATCTGTGTCGTTGAGTTTACATTTTATTGCTTTGAGGAGGGTATGGATAGGAAATTTTCAACCTTCCTCGTGTAGTTTTCTTATTTTCACTTGTGTATTAATTTCTTGCGAGGTTGGATGGCGGCCTGAACGCATGAAGGGTGCATTCGCCGATGCGCCGATAAACGACGTTCTTTGTCCTCTAAGGAGGTTTCGTGAGTCTTCATTATAGAGTGAAAAAACTGATCACCAGAGTGCAGTCGAGACGGTCTCTGAGGAGGCGCCTGTGGTCACGACCACGCCCCACGATCGTACTGAACATGCGAATACACCCAGTTTGGCAAGCGTATCACATGTATGTTGTTTCTTTTTTCTCTTCGCTTATTTGTTAAGGATGTATGTATCGCCATATTGGAGGGAGGGAGGGGGGGGGGNGGGGGGGGTGGGAGCATGAAAAAGGGAGCTGAGAGGGTGGTAGGAAAGGGGGACAGAGAGACTGCTACGGCTTAAGGTTCTCAGAACCCGGAAGGCAAAGCAATGATATGTTTTAATTGTTACATGTGTGCGCAGCTATTTTAGTGAGCACCCGCTCTTACATGTGACCTCCGGAAATTACATGAAAAATTCTGGAGTGGAAGAAGATTGCATTGTCCCAAATGAAGGCGTTTTTGAAAGTTCTCGAGATGCGTTAGTCATTTCGCCGATACCTGGAACGTTCTTGCCGCTGATGGAAATGCTCAAAGGAATGTCGATGTCATTCGTTTCTACATGGATTACTCGCTGCCAATGTTCAATGTTTAATCGGGTTGCTATAGGGCGAGGACGAAATCTGCGAGATGGGCACCAGCCCCGAACTTGAGGTCGCAACACCGGGACTAGATGGATCGCATGGCGATGATGCTGGGCAAACGATGACTGCATCTGATCTAGTACTCGTTTCCTGTTTTTTTCATTTCGTCCGCTTATGACTGTCGATAATCGAATCTTGTCGAGAAATAGTCGAAACTTTTGGTATTGTTGGTGTTGTGCTGTTGCCGTCAGCACGTTGCCCAAATAAGGATTTCCAGTGTTTTGACGAATTCCTAGAAATTTGGGTGGATAGTTTTGGTGAGAGTTCCGTTAGTGGTATTCGACTGCAAAACAGAGTGCGTTGGGAGATGGATATTATTCAGTGGCAGTTATCGTTGGCTGGACTAAGCAAATGCGACTGAATCATTAAGGAACGTAGAATTTTTCATAGAGGTAGTCAGCTAATTCGGAGAAGGCAGATCAATTTCCTTTTACTTCCGTTCGGTGATATTATAAGAACGGTGTTCTGTCCGGAGAATTACTGGTTATCATTGTTTGCAGGCTCCTACGATCCACAGTGAATCTCTTCCACAACAAGTGTGTGGGACGGATCAAGCGTTGGGTGACGAAGAGGAGGAGGTCGTCATTGTGGAATCTGTTACTCAGGAAGAAGAGGTACAATAACTTCAGCATGCTAACCTTGGTAGCTCAATATCTTGTTGTACAGTTCTTTATGAGGTGATTTGCCTGTTGAACACGAGGGACATTGCTTTTCTGAGAAGGATATTGAACAAATCTGCTACATTATTAGTAAAAGCTAGCACTTGGACAGTGCGAAGCCATCAACTTTGATGAATGTTTTTTCTACCTTAAGCCGGTGTAGTTTCATTCACTTCTTATAAGCTTCGTGTCCAACGACCAGCACTCGTTCGTTCTAAACCGTTTTCTTCCTATTGCAGCTTATTGCCGTCACAGCTCCGTCGCCTGCTGAAGCTCCTCTTGATGATGGGAGTGTGTCAGAGGAAGAAAGCGACACCAGTTTTATTGATATAGTAGGAACCAATCGAACAACTGCCCTCCAGGTTGGTGCCTCTTTTCAATCTTACTATATTCATTAAGAGCCTTTGTGAAGCGCCTGTGGATCATCATTTTTCGCTGACAGTGATTTCCGTTTGTAATAGCGTCTTTTGTTATCGAATAGTTATATATACAACAGCGATCAGCGGTTCTGCATCTACGTAATACAGAAAAGATTTCGCTGCCTTCTCCCCATCGGAATGATATGCAATTAATTGTGTGCTTAGGAACGCTGCATTCAAATGGCAGTTGGCTGTAAATTGGTTTCGTTTGGTTTCGATGAGGATAAAAGTGATTTGGGGGACACTTTCGCACGGATGTGTCCTCGAATACAGCATGTACTCCCCTCTCTTCTTTGATGATGCTTTATTTGCTTTGCGTCCTAGAGAAGTAATGGGGTGATAGGTTTTTACTCGAAGGGGTTCATATGCGCAAAGAAATGTGATTTGCAGAATGTTTAGTGGAATGTTTTTTAGCTGGATGATGTGCGCATGAAGGAACTTGATAGAAGCGAAATGACAAACGAAGTCGACGTTCGTGAGAAGCCTGTTGAAGAAGTGAGTCTTATTACTTCGCGGTGTCCATTTTATGGTCTTCTGAGCGTTAAAGAAACTTAACTATACCGACGCTTTGAACGTCTTCAACTGCTCAACAGGATCGGTGCCATTAATTTTTTACCTACCATTGTAATGAACTCCTCTTTGGAGGTCAATAATTTCTCCTGATTCTCCAAAGGTCGCCAGCAATGGAACTGGAGAGAACTAAATAACACTAACAAAGCCAAAGATGCCTTTAAAAAATAATAGCTTGAATTGCCCTGTCGGTCTGATCGAAGTCTCAGTTGTACTGCTTTGCGTTCCTGATTGACGTCATTGTCCTCCTACGATCCCAGCGTTGACGATCGTTTGCTCATCTCGTCGCGAATGGCGCCAACCTTGCCGATTCCGCACGACACGGCCAATGAACATCAGTGCGCTAGCTTCCGCTACTGATGACCGCTTTTACCTCCCACTTCAATATTGTCCCCGTCGCGATCTAGTATTCGAGAAATTGTGGCCGTTGCACCTAAAATACAGCCTTTCGAATAAACAATCCTACTCTGACACAATATCGTGAGGTTTGCCAATTTGCCAGTTATGAGCAGATGCTTCCGTTGCGTAAACAATCTCAGACTTCGGCACTTTTTTGCGCTTTCATGGATAGCACCCGATCAGGAACTTAGAAATAGGCGAGAGGAATAGCGGGCGCCAATTTGCTTGCTTCAGTTATGGATTTTCTCCTCCAGGTCGTATTTTAATAGGCGCGTTGCACTGCTATTTTTCGCTCAAAATTCAATTTCGTTATTTTAGGATCACAAATTGCAGTCGGAACTAGCGGATCGAGTCGATGAGACCGAATCAAGTATGATGGATACGGAGAAGTTGGATGTAACGAAGGAAGCCAATAAAGAGACGGTAAGCACTTTATTTCACTTGATCACTTGATCGACCGGACTATCGAGCGTCGATGACGCTGCTGGTCACAATGCGCTTCCATTAGGGTACTGAGACCCGTGGTTTTGCATTGTTGCAGCCAATAAGTGACGCCACCCCGCTGGCCAGGCGAGCAGGCCTTTTCACCGCTTACAAATGATCACATTGATCACATTGAACAGCTGTGATTTCATCGATTTCGTCGTTGTCTTCATCGATGTAGCTGGCAATTTTTCCATCTTTCTCGATCTTGAACTCGCCGCATCCAAGCAGTGCCATGTAGAAGTCGAAACCCCATCTTGTTGGCAGTCTGCCGCGTTCTTGCTTTCCATATTGCCGTGGCCAGTAGTACATCGCCTGGTGGCCGGCCTGCTGGCGACGTAGGTTTCGGCTATTCGGAGTTTCCTTCTCCTAGCCTTTCTTCTTCCACGAAGTACCTGCAAGGCAGCAGGGGCTGCGATCTTTTTCGGCGGATCGTACTCGCCGTGATGCGAAACCGTCATTGGGTAATGTGACCATTTTTTAAGTGTTGGCGCGCCACCGCCAACCCCAGTCACACCCTGATGAATTTCGCCGTCGGTTGGTTCACGCCTGCTTATTCTGCATATTCGCAGGCGACCGTCATATCTGACGGTCCTTTCGCGACCCTTCCACCATGTCGAGCTGAGCGGCAGGAAACACGACCGCTCAGCAACCACCCACCGACGCCGACCTTATCCACCAAGCACTTTATTTACCCCTTCTTTACTCATTTACCCATTCAGCACGGAGTGTTTAGATAGGAGGGAATGCGTCGAGGTAAGCATGAGTTATACTTGAAATGTTCTGAGCTCATAATTCAAAGTTGTGGCTTTATTTTCATTAGTTCGTCGAGCAGAGAAGACTGGATATGTGAGTCAACCCAAATATGGCTTGAAGTATCTTTGTACAGCAGTTCACATCACCCACGGATCCAAGATACGGCGACGGCAGTTACTCGGGTCGATGGATATCAACTGGAATTTTATTTGAACAATCGGACTGTTGCCGCGAAAGTTATTAATGAATGCGGCTGGTCAATCAATCGTACTTGTTGATGATTTTTAACATATTCAGTTGACAAGAAAAGTTTTTTGTGCTTTTGGCACACAATATTTCAAAATGCGAATACGCATTTGCAATGGCGCAATTTCTCCAGCTATATTACAGCTGGTGGATTCGTCAAATGTTGTGAGCTGCAGTGCAAGTCCTGCAGCTCTCGCCGATTTATGTTTGCACCTTAGCAGTCCACGTATCGAGAAACATGATGACAGCTCACAGCACGATACAAGTTCATCTGTGTCCGGATCAGGTATGTGTACCTTATTAGTAAGATTGGTTAGTGTGTTTTGGTGATGGTAGATGGTGGAATACGATAATTTCAGAAGTGTGGACCTCGGTTGAGGGTAACGAGATGAATTTTATAAAAATCTTTACCTACATGAAAACTATGTGACGACATAGTAGTTCCTACAATAGCATGTATGGCTGCACCGTTGATTTCGGCATTAGAAATTAGCAGACTTCAGAGAAATGATGTCATATTTC
Source organism: Toxascaris leonina (assembly GCA_022844705.1). Classification (NCBI taxonomy): domain Eukaryota; kingdom Metazoa; phylum Nematoda; class Chromadorea; order Rhabditida; family Ascarididae; genus Toxascaris; species Toxascaris leonina. Next base: position 12,160 of record JAARMF010001370.1, on the reverse strand, counting down.
GCATATATAACCTTTGAGGGGAACAATAACATGTTTGTCCTTTATAATGCGCATACATCACGTATAGTGAATGTATTTAAGAGGGTCAGCATAGCGAGCAAGATGTTCATGAAAGACTGATGAATGAAGTACGATCACGGATGACCAACTTTATGGGCTCATACGGCGACGAACAGCAGCCACATAGCGGTTTGTTCAAATTTAATGTCACTGCATCGTTGTGAAGTTATTCGAGAAAGGATTATATGGGAAATGTTCGTCCTTTTGCGATTGTATGTGCACAGGGTGGAGAGTGACAGTCAGTGTCCCGCTCATGTGTGTTCTTGAAAAGAGATATGCAGTAAGAGAAGGTTTATGATCAGAAGATAATTTCTATTATTCAGTATCTCTCTTATAAAACGATAGTTGGCTAAACGTTAAAGAAATTAGCTGTGATATTGACTCATAGTTTGTGTGGAGCGGCATAGAGTAAAGAGAAGGTGCTCATTGAATTCTTTAAGGCCAAGACAAAAAGGAGCCGAGCGTAGAAGGCTGCGTGGCGGAGGAGCATTGGCTCTCTGATGAGGAGAGTGACCTTCAAATAACTGACAGTATCGGTGCGGGAGATAACAACGCAGCCAAATTATTTGGAAGCAAGGAGGTCGAAAAGGTGTCAATCGGCAGCGATGTGCCCAAACTGGCGCTTGAAGGGGAAGAAATGATTGACAAACAAGAAACTTTGAGTAGTGAGAAAGCCCTGGAGGATACCCGTGATTTCTCGACGTTGGAAGAATCAAACCGAGAAGAGCTATTGGAGAAAGAGAAGGAAGGGCATTGTCAGTTGACAGTAGACTCACAAGAGAGTTATATTGATGTGGAAACGCTACCTGAGGTGGCATCGCAGAAAGTATTGTCGGAGGAGACGAAACTAAATATTTCATTGGATAGTTTTCAAAAAAGTCAGCAAACAGCAGGCGAAGTGGCTAACCAAGGAATCACTGGAGAAAGCTCTAAGCATACTCATGTTGCGATGTCGAGTTAGTTTTCTTTTATGGAATTCTTTTCTTCACAAATCCTAAAGATTGCAGAGGATTTTCCTGTTTCTGCTCATCGTTGTCTTTGAAGAGGTTTTGCATTTCAACTGATTTCAACAAAACAATATGAACTGCAGATTATTTATTGCGAAAGAAAGAGGTAACGAACGCAGCAGTGCATAAGCCATCGCCGAAAATAAAGTCTTCATGTTCAGCCTCAATATGCTTGTGTTACATTCAAGGATGAGGCATTTGGATTTATTGCCAAGCGCTATGCGCGTCAAAAGACTGATGTTGATTAGTGGCGATTTCATTAATTGCATCACTTAGGTGTCCAACTTCCTACCACTGAACTCTTCTACTAGCGAGGATCTCATATCGCTGATGTGATGACTGAGATGTTTTTTTTTTTGGAGGTTTGTTTTATTTTCGTCTAGCAGTGATGTTTGACGAAGAGATATGCTGTGGGAAAACGATGTAGAAATTGTTATTTACCCTTCCAGAGCGCAATGATACCTTTACAGATGTCACAATGAAAGAGTTGTTTCTTCTGTTCCTGCCGAAATTGTTCCATACTTCGAGTGTTCACGTTCATGTGTATGAAACTAAAGAACGCAATTTTTCCTTTTGTTATTTTCACCGTAGAAAGAACGCTGATGATGATGGGGCTTGTAAAAAGGGAATGTACCTTGCAGTACTTTGANTCTGCTCATCGTTGTCTTTGAAGAGGTTTTGCATTTCAACTGATTTCAACAAAACAATATGAACTGCAGATTATTTATTGCGAAAGAAAGAGGTAACGAACGCAGCAGTGCATAAGCCATCGCCGAAAATAAAGTCTTCATGTTCAGCCTCAATATGCTTGTGTTACATTCAAGGATGAGGCATTTGGATTTATTGCCAAGCGCTATGCGCGTCAAAAGACTGATGTTGATTAGTGGCGATTTCATTAATTGCATCACTTAGGTGTCCAACTTCCTACCACTGAACTCTTCTACTAGCGAGGATCTCATATCGCTGATGTGATGACTGAGATGTTTTTTTTTTTGGAGGTTTGTTTTATTTTCGTCTAGCAGTGATGTTTGACGAAGAGATATGCTGTGGGAAAACGATGTAGAAATTGTTATTTACCCTTCCAGAGCGCAATGATACCTTTACAGATGTCACAATGAAAGAGTTGTTTCTTCTGTTCCTGCCGAAATTGTTCCATACTTCGAGTGTTCACGTTCATGTGTATGAAACTAAAGAACGCAATTTTTCCTTTTGTTATTTTCACCGTAGAAAGAACGCTGATGATGATGGGGCTTGTAAAAAGGGAATGTACCTTGCAGTACTTTGAAAAAATTGTCTATACTCTTATTGCTTTGCGCATATCACTAATTTTTGAATGACGACTGAATTGTGCAAGCAGGTCAGAGATTCCTCATTGTTGCAGTACAAGAGCGTTTTGCCGCTCAGCACAAGAAATTTTGGGAGCAAGGGCCGAATCTGCAGGAGCACGCTGAACGTATAAAGCAACGTTACCTCAAGCATCAATCGCAAGTGCCCGGCATCTTCCAGGTTTTTATATATTTTTTCTCATCTTTTTTTCTCAATTGATTCACGGATTATTTTGTTGGCTTCACTAGGTGTCGGAATTCTTATGTTGGATGTACAAGAGCTTTCGAGTGATTGAAATCGGTGTTCCGATAGTGCCCTACGCTCATATTTCTGCTTCCCATACCCACTTCTCAGGCATAATAGTCTGCCATGAACTTATCAGTGTTCTATGGAGTAGTTTATGAAGATATATTTCAGAGACTTTCGAAAACCAAGGATAATTCTGAGAAACATGTACAGAGCGATAAAAAAGTAACCATTCAAAGGTATGTGATTCTTATTTGATTCGTCTATATATTGCTGCTTCATTATATTTCCTCTAAAGCATTCCTGTTAGTTTCCTGATCTCACGTTATTGACATCAAACATACGTCAGAACTTTATTGAAGCTATAGATCTGTAACTGCCACACAATCTCTGAGCGATTATTTCGAGATTTATTGCAAATTTATGGTCGTTACCTGAATAGGAATTTAGATTATTTCAATGTCGATTGAAACACTTCTTGCTTTTAGTTTTTGTTGCAATAGAGCACTAGAACTTTGTAGGTTTGAATTCTCGGCATCGGCAAGTACGAGTACTTCGTCGGCTTCCTTCACATTCGGTAGGCACAGTGCCGAAGAGGCGGCGAAACTACGTCTTAAAGGGCGATTTGGAATGACATCGGTTCATCGCGGCACTTCGTTGGGTGTTTCTGCGCGTCATCCAAGCCGCCTTCCGTGTTTGAAGGTGCGTTAGATTTAGCACGGCATCTCATTTATTTTGTATTTTTGTTGCTTTTTGTCTCACAGCAAATCTTTTCTATTGCCTTTGCTATGGCCCTAAAAGTTTTGCAGTTGTGAAGTGCTACTTTAAGAAGTGTGTTCGGAAGTGTATTTTATTGTTCCCTTCAATGATTATTTGCCTATTTTCTGCTGATATTAACCATGTTCGTTACGTTTCAAATATCAATGTTTATATTGTTTCTGACTTTTGGTTGCATTAGATGGGTGTAAAGGCGCTGACGAAGCAAACTGCCGATGAGAAGCGTCACATGGCGAGATTTACAACTCCTCGAAGCGAAGTGAAACTTTCGAAAAGGCTTCAAAGACTCGCCACGCCGAAAGGAGGTGTGCTACATTCTCCTTCAGTTTTTGCAGATGTTAAGCTATGAGATGTCTTCGTTGTGCACGGCTGAAACTCTCACATCTTTCGTTTATGTTTCTTGTGGTGCACTTGTTATGGAAGGTTGTGATTTTCTCTTATTCCACCTTCTAAAGTGCCGTTTCTTATGGTTTGATTTTTTTTTTCTTCAGTAAGCAGTTGCTCGAGAATAGTGGCTGAGAACTTTGTGATTTATTTTCCTAGTTCCGAGCAATCGTTGCTTCAGTTTGTGAGCGCTAAGCATTTATTGCCGAAATTGACATCATTCGCTCATTTATATTATAGCAGAATAATTTTGAAGGTTGAAGCGTTTTTGGGAGTTATCTAATTGAGTGCACCTGGATTATAGCGGTTGCAAGCACTTCTCTAACTCTCGATTCTATAACGTCTGATTGCTGTAATACTATCGCCTAAACAACTTTTTGCAGTTGTGTTGAAGGATAGCGAAGACAAAGCGACATCGAGCGGTACCATCAGATATACCCCACACAAGCATGTACCCGCATTCGTTGATACCACTCAAATGAGTCAAAGGCAGCTTGAAGAGGCAGTGAAATGCGGAATCGTGAAGCCTATCACCGGCGTATCCTCTTTCAGGTATCTTTTGAAAGTAGAAACGTCCCATGATACCTACCTTTAGTTCCTGTTTAACCGATGTCGCTTATCATAATTCTATATTCACGCCCAAAACAGATCACATTACACTTAGAAGGTGCATCAACCAGTGATTAGAGATTGGCAGTTAGGATAGCAAGCGTTGTCACTGTACAAGTCACAATATTCGTTGTATCGCGTGATGATCTCAATTGACGACCGAAGAAATCAGTGACCAGGATAGGTGAGAGACGGTTGTCAAATTTCCAGTGTGTGACGTTCCCGTAGTAGCCTCCTAAAGAAGTGGGCAGTTCTTTGGATGTTTTTTGGTTTTCTTCTTTCTTTTTTCTTCTTTTTTTTGAAGTGCACGTGAGTAAATTCGTCTATATTGGGCGCTATCTTTGTGTTGAGCGAAATGTGTCATAGACATGGAATATATGCGACTGGTATGATGAATGATGAGACGCTTGTAGACAGTGGTAGGTAAGCTGAAACTACTGTGCAATGGTTCGTTCTTACCTCACGTAAATAATAACAATCTCTGCAGGCAAATGTTAAGCGAAGAAACTAAACCGAAGCTAAACGAGACCTGAATGTTCGAACGGAGCAGTGTTTCATGCTTCATATGGGAATACCTCATCCACTTGCAATGTTTTGGCAGAACTCACTCCAGTTTGATGTAAAGATTGTGTATGTTCGAGTAGTTGTTTTCTGCCTCTTCATCCAATACGCCTCATAACGTAGGCCTTATCTATGTATTTTTGTAACGTCTTCACTGTAATTTTGTATTTATTGCGCCATATGTCTGTCATATCACTCACACATCGACCATCACATTTGCGCTTTCCGTTCATCGCTGATATTAAATGCTTTTATTGTAGTACTCTGTCTAAAGTGATCACTTCCACAGTTTTATGGGCTATCAAATGTTTTTTTAATCTTCACGTTGAACCAAAAGGGTGGAAGGAATAAAGGGATCAGAAGTATCTGATGACGCAGTAGTAGAATGACATAGCACAGTTTCCAAACAACTGTTAACCGACGAGGTTCCATTCAGATAATATGGTGAGGTCACCACCCTGCACAGCTGATATTCTCATTTAACCGTACCCATCACACCGCACCATCTGTAATATCTCCATATCGCACCACATGCCTATCTTCATTTGATCCTCATTTTACGACTTCGTTTTACGTCTTATCCGTCAAGTTGTCGTAATGTTTTTAAGACGCAGATAAAGCTTTCACCGGATGTCTTGCCGTTTCTACCGGGACTGAGATGTAGCGATGTGCTCCGAAATGAACCACGTGACCAGCGCTAGTGGAAATTAGAAGTCGCTTTTGAAAAATTCACTGCGGAAGTACGGTGGTTACTACCGGATCNAAAAATTCACTGTGGAAGTACGGTGGTTACTATTGGATACTTGGCCGGCACACATGTCCATCAGGCTTCAGCGCTGGCCTACAACGTCAACGGTTGCTGTCAAGCACTCGATGAACGTCCGTGCTTATCGCGTCATATGGGAGAGGCTTCCTGACCTTTCCGTGGCGCAATTCTGCAGCACCTACCTTCTCATTGTCGGTTCGTTGGTGGGTCCTGCCCACCTGAGGACCGGTGCTCAAAAGCGTCGGTGCCAAACTGCGCTGTCCTGCCTCGTGTCAACCTGATCCATTAACTACTGAGCGAGATACAGGTTCGAAAAAACGTGCATAAGGATGATGCTTTAAAAGTGGTAATGCCGAAAAGGTGGTTTCTCTCTGACGAGTTGAACATGTCGCGTCAGCTCACCAAGTCTACTTGTTACGTTCTGAAAATGCCTGTTTCCGGCTCCCAGGCACAGCCATCCCAGACGTCTTGCATAAGGTCTCCCAACCTCGCTGAGTCGGTGTAGTACAACATCCTCAGTCAGCGTGTTTACTGATAGAATCAAAAACGTTAGATACACAGTCAAGGAATAACCAATTTTCAATAGTACAATGATTCAAACGCTCTAAATCCAAGTTCACAGGAGAAAACAATTTTGGGTCAGAACATCTAGGTGGCCACCACAAAAGCCAATGACAAGGAAATGGCGAAGGAACACAGGAAAGGAAACAAACCCCGTTCACAGATATTTTGTACAACAGTTCCACAGGCACTCTTACCATTTGAAGAACATGGTGAAGAGAAACTACATGCCTCTATTTTTTTGTTATGCCGGGTCTTTCCACTCCCAACCGACTGCTGTCCTTCAATAATAAACCCTGCTGTCCTCTGGTGACAAAAAATTGCGGTGAATTAGCAAGAAAGATCTCGGCCTATTTTGCTAACTCTGTTCCAGGCCTGCAGCAGCAATCAACGAATGGGGATGAACAATGGATGCTTCGTTACTGTCATCGAACAAAGTCTGAGAACATTAACTGCTCACAACCCGCCCAACATTAGGAAATGAACGCTTAAAACAACGACCACCACTTCAGACGAGAAAAATAATGATGCGTCAACGACGACAAATTACAAGTTTTCCATACGACACAACGACTCGATATGACTGAGGACAATGTCGTTGCTGTCCGTTTTGATAACCGCCTCTGTGCCATCGACCGACACCAAAGTTCCGATCACACCGTTGTCGTCTCCATGAATCACTTTTACCTAAAAACGGCTTGTGTATTATATAAACCCTTCTGAATTCACTAGGCATTACACTGAGAAGTTGATGAAAACGAAACCGTTGACGCCGTAAAGTCCGGTGTAAACAATTGTCTTCTTCAATTCAAGTCGAAACAACCTCCAGCAATTAACATACCACTCACCTTAAGAACCTTGTGTAAAAAAACGGTTCAATTTACATAGCACCTCCATTTCGAAAAAAAGCGGTGATTAAGTTCTTCTGTTTAAGAAGAATAAACGACAGCACCTCAAGCTGCAAACACTGAAATGGCTGCCCACTAGTCCACATAACACTTCATAGATGCTCATCTAAGAGTATTTCACAAGCATCCATCCGATGGGGCTCCTATTTTTCGATGTCCTAAATGCGCTTTCGTGCGAAATAAAACCGCAACAAGGAAGAAAACCGCTATACGTTGAAGGCATCGAAGCAAAAATGTTACGACGAAGAAGCAATCGAACCACTTCACAACATCAGGATTAAAACAAAGTGCCGCTAACAGCCATAACTAAACGATGCAAACAACGCAGAAAACATACGCGATCTCCCTGTTGCGGTTTCACAGGCAATATCTGATCGAAGTAGGCGCGCACTTCGCGATCCTGCTCGAATGAATAGATGGTACAACGACCTTCCTGAAAAAAGAAATCGTTTATAAACGACAGCGAATACAGGTACATCACAACTGCCGATTGGTATTCACTATATAACCAGATCGCCGCTTTCGCCGAAACCCGTTCAACAGTCGTTAGCAGCCTCCTCTCGTTTGTTAACACTTCGGCTTTCCTGTTATCTTCAAAGCTACTGTTACAACAACTGGCATCAATGCAGCATCCCCGAGGACGGTCAGAAAGCCGATGCGCCAATAATGCACACACCTTCAGAAGGCACGGGAAGGTAATGAAAAATGAACCAAAAGTGTTCATTTCGCAACAGCAAGTTGTCTCCGTCTTAAAGAAATGAATACAAGTGAAGAACACAATTTTACACTCAAAACAAGGCGTGAGAATAAAAAGAAAACATCGTTTAGTCTCAAAAAGTAGTCGTATACGAACACCAAAAGATAAGCGAGATAGCAACCAGATAAGGTTATCTTACAAGATGAAAGAAACGGAAAGAATGTACACTAAAAAAAGGTGAAACCGACATCACTTTCTAGTTCTCGTGAACGACCACTACTTGCCTTCTAGTTCAGAAAGCTATGAAACTGATAAATTTTGTTTATCAATAAAAGGAACATCAAACAAGATTACTCCCCAAAATCCAGTATTTTTACCCTTAGAAAAACCAAATCCATGAACAACGCCACATACCGCAAGGTCGACACTTCTAACAGTACCCTCTTGATCGCGCAATTCTTCATCTTCATAATTGCTACGGAATCGCACAATCATATCGGCAGCCAACCATTCACCCGAGTTGAGAACGTGTTGTGCTGAAAAAAAATATGGCATTTCGAAATATATGCAGCGTTAGATGACTGCATCTATCGTTACGCGACATATGCGCAAAGTTTCGAAGAAGATGAAAAACACTGCGCACAGAGAGCCACCCGAGATCTACACAACAGTAAGATAGAGAAGAGATAAAAAATGCTAACCCTAGAGAAATATCTTCATGGCCGCAAAGATAAAAAGCAAAGTCAGCGAAAATTGCAAGCTTAAGAGAACAGACGTAAAAAACTGTTGGAAGTGAGAGAGAAATGGCGTTTTTGTATGAACCATTAAATCACAACTACGAAATCCGAAACAGTAATTGCAATCGGACTAGCAAGTGATCCTCTACACTCCATCCTCCAGAATCAAAAAGAAACATCATCTATACGGATAAACCACACACCATGGCGATTTCGCTGGTAAGAATTAGCTTGAAGTATCTTATGCATACTCGCATTTGCAATGCGAATCATAGACTACAATACACGACCATGGCTGCAGAGGTAATCGATTCCCTTGAAGAATCAATGGAATTCGATATGAAAAGAGGCGATTTCATTGCAACTTCCTCTTTTCTATCGGTAAAGAGCATTTAAAACGGTCGGAATGATCATCTCTGACATACGCATAATTGAATCACTCACAATGCCAAATAAACCACAAAGAAAGAAAGTGATGAGAAAAGTAAACGTAATAGGGAACTTACGTATTCCAGCCGGGGCTCCTCCTGCCGGTGTGTAAGACTGTGCTGAAAATAAAACGTGAATAAATGCAAACAATAAAGAATCTCTCTAGATGGAACTTTCCATTTATCACCGCCAAACTTCAACAGAAATATCACAACATATTGAAATAAATAAAAAATCACGCGTTTCTGTTTCGTTATTCTCCTACTGAAAACATTGAAGGAGAATGAGCAATGAAATAGGCTAGTGATATTTTACATTCTATAACTTCCAGCCCATAGCACCGCTTTCGATTCTGTACTGTTGATGAATACAGTAGGAGCACACTGCACCATTTTTAGCGGAACATTCAACTAAGAGAACCTTTGCCCAATAAAACTGAAAAATGTGCCAATCATCTGAAAGTTATATGGACACTATTCTTGTCACAACCACCCCTCTGAATGAATAACTCCAGTTGATACCGCTCGAATAAGGTGCTGAATTGTCGTAGTTGTTTGAACGAGAATATGGACTTGGTGCTGTGTAATCTGCATACATACCACCCGGTGTCATTGGCGTGTACGATTGACCTGAAAACAGATATCTGAATAGATATAAACGTTCAGATAATTTTGAATCAATGCAAATTTGAAATCTCGCAACAGCAGAATCCAATGTGGCACAATGCTGCGATAAAGTTTGGTTTGTTTCACGGTATTTCTCCACATCGAAATCCTCACTTTCAGAGCAAGCACCCTTCTACTCTAATATAAACTCCAGCACACTACCACCTAGAGAGTAAGGTAATCTCGGATTGTATCTTCAACGATCATCAAACAGTTCACTGCTGTTGCTCTTCTAAGCTTAACGAATGAACTACAGATATTCATAAGGCGATAACACATTTGTAATGTATCCAGCTGATCTGAGAAAATGATGATGCAAAGGCAATAAGATGGTACCCATTGGAGTATCCGGGTTGTAGCCAGGAGTTTGTGGGTTAAGGGAGCCTGGTGTGGGCACATTGAAGGGTGAATCAGGCTCGTCATATTGTATATCATCGTTCATCGGGTGTGCTGGTGTGTTCGTCACCGCAGGATCCCAAGCCGATGAAGAATGTATTGGAGTACGGCCTCCCTCATAAGCCGGTGTTGATGCGCCATAGTGTGGCGTACGACCTGTAAAGAATGCTTCTTTAGAAACATTCAAGAACGCTCATAAAAAGATATCAACACGTTTTCTCCTCACTCTTATCAAGAAAAAGCTGACGGTGATTTATTTCCAAGGAAAAGGTGACGTATTTCCTCTTTTATCTCTTCAATGTGAGTTTAAAAATTCTGAATTCTCAACGCATTTTCGAGTAATGTTTTTTATTGAGAATATGCGAGAGAACCATTTTTATTTCTCGAAGTGAAACTACTTTGCTGCAACTTCAACAGTCCGTCACCAAATTCCCCCTTCATGCCATCTAAGCACACATTACTTCCTCCCGTCCTATCCATCAACTATTCTTGTTCATGCTATGTCACGATGAAATTAAATTGGTTCACAAGCACTTTACAGATGTGCAAGCACTAGCATAACTCATTCTCTTTCCAGGCTTCTCGCTGCTGCTTCTTCTCAGTCTCCCAGCCTGGAACAGCTGCCAACAGCTAACACCATTAAACACGTTCTATGCATTGTACTAGCACTACCAATAAACAATGCTCAACCTCCTTCGTGCATCGGTGTCTGACTGCCGTGCATCGGTGTCTGGCCACCATGCATGGGCGTCTGCGATCCATACATGGGTGTCTGTGATCCGTACATAGGTGTTTTGCCACCACCCGAATACATCGGCGTGCGGCCATCGTCCCGACTTGGTGTCTTTCCATATACTGTTGCGCCCATTGCCATTCCACCCGGTGTACCATCTCCGATCATCTGGATACGCGAACGATCCACACTAATCGTCTGCAAAAGCAATTCAGCTCTCGCATTGTGCTGAATAGACAACCCCACTTAAAACTTCTATATACTAAAACAAATAGTGCTAGTTGCAATGAGCCCGAGCTGAGGTGATCAGAGGGCACACCGCTGTGTCAAAGTGAGAAAAGATTTCGTAACCAATTATTTCTTTGCAAATGTCACAAAAACATGCAGGAGTTCAGTGTACGTGCCATAGCTGTGTAACGCGGTGGGACGGACGCCGATGGGATGCTGTCAGAAAAAATNNNTGCCACGCAAAAGCTAGCAAACGGTGCATAGGAACCGAGTCGTTACTTCTGCAAGCTAAAAACAACGCATTCACAGGAAAAGGGTGGAATAATCCTCACCTTGCATGTGGTGTGCAACTCAACTCGAGCCGTCTGCTCCGTCGCATCCTTCACGATGCCGTAGTAACCCTTCAGCGGTCCCTGCGTTATGCGTACGCTTTTACCGATGATCTGATTATCTCGACGTATCCGTTGCGAGTTTGGCCCACCACCTCCTGGTCCACCACCTAACGAACCCGCCGAACTACTTCCTCCTCAAATAAAAAGCATTTTAAATGCAAGCCGAAATGCTAGCAATGCTAAAATGTGCTCACAAATGACAGCCGTAATTAAAACCAAAATCAACCAAAATAGCAAATCACACTTCCATCACCGTCTGCTAAACGCAGCCAAAATGAATGTGCCGTACGCAACAAATTCGCATTCAATCGCTACCCCTCATCTCTTCTCCCCCATTACGCATTTTCCTTCCCCTCACCTCGCTCCTCTTTCCCAATGAGGAAATGACAGAAAGACGGAAAACAAGCTACTGCAGTTTAATTGGACACCTCCACTCGGACATCACATTGAATATCAGTACTACCAATCTGAATGGTCGAAATTATTTACAGAAAATGATTTCAAAGAAATAATACAACGCCAGGAAAAACATATCTTCAAGCAGAAAGCAATTCATTCGGTCGGTTAAAATCGACAATTTCCTTTGAACTGTCCCATTCTCCACAGCACAACACAGCTGATTTACTTACAAACTTGGTGTGGAATGAGATCTAAACAAACGATAAAAACATCTTACCG
>JAARMF010001369.1:25160-40061 GCA_022844705.1 Toxascaris leonina | reverse complement strand
CCCCCCCCCCCCCCCCGCATACTACTCGGCTTTTTGCCTTAGAAACAATTGTACTGAAATATGCAAAAAGCTTTTAGCGCGTATATGGATCTCGCATCGATCGTTTTTGCTAAATTGCACGACTACATTAATCTAATCTGAGTTCCGGTAGCAACAACTCCAAAGCATAACTAGCCAGCAAGAGATGCCCTCAGGGAACATTGATACAAGGCATTACAATTAATGCACATAGAATGAGAGTGCAACGCTCTTCAATTATGCAACAATTATCGCAACAAGTGGGACGGCGAGATCGACATGGATTTCTCGCATGCTGCGCAAGACGATATTTCTATGTACGATACTTGTGTTATGCATATTAATTACATATCAAGAAAAACGCAGCGTACAAATATTGCACCTCTGCACTTTTGAGGCAACAGTGCCTAATACAGTAGTATACCTGATCCGCAACCGCAGAAGTACATCGGGTATTTGAAAAGGTGGTAGAAGTGAGGTTTTATAACATTTTTGAGGAAGGAGTACAACTGCAGTGTTATACCGAAAATTTGGTATGATGGCGTCACTACTTACAAGACTGCATAAAGGCGAGAATGTATGTCGCAGTTGTTATGTATTTGAATCTCATCAATATCTACGTACCATCGTTCGATCAGTTTTCGCATTGTCCCATCCGTTGCATAGTTATTATGATTTGATAAAAATTGGATCGAATGTAATAAATAAATAAATATTTGCTTCTCCTATCTTAATGAATAACGGTAAATCACTGAAGCAATAATAACAATACGAAACAGAATACCGATATAGAAGTAACAATATTGGCGTTCATTTCTTATTTGATTTTCTGTTTCTCGATGAGTCGATAGTATAGTCCTTTCCTCGCCAATAGCTGCGTATGATTGCCGAGTTCGGTGACTCGACCGTCTTTGAGCACAACTATCACATCAGCATTCTGGATTGTCGACAGACGATGTGCGATCACTATACACGTCCGACCTCGCCTCGCTTCGTCCAGTGCTTCTTGTACCACCTACAGTAAAAAGATGATGCTGTAAGAGGCTGATGTCCGACAGAAAGCAAATGCAGTCGACTATGCGAGCTATGGTGTGACCGTGACGTCAATAACTATTTCCCACTTATATAGGTACAATTTGTCAATACAGCGCTTAAGAGTTCAACACATTGCCGATCGGGTCAGCTTCTTATTTCGTTCATTGAGAAAGAGATACATATGGGAGATTCTGCCTGAATATCATGAGAATGATGTGATGAGGTTGGTGAATTGCAGCAATTGAAATTTTCCGAAAAAAACGGAACAAATGATGTGCTATGAATAGAGCTGAAATTGCTCCCATTTCATCGGTAAAAATCATCATGAGGAACCGTCGTAGAGTTATAATTACAGAAAAAAGGTCGCCGAGTTCCTCGCTATCGTGGTCTCCGACAAAGCTTTGATGCCATAAAATGTTGCTGTAAAAAAGTACTCAGGAATACATTGAATACGCCCAACGACACCGAAAACCACTCAGGAATACACATAGGAATAATGCACAACTTCAGTTCTCCACCAAGATCGTATAGGGATTCTACATGTCCCATCTGGAAGAGAAGCCGCCGAGATTCTTCTGGGTATTCCCACAAGCAGGTTCTTTCACGACATTGCAACTTCGAAGGCTTTGTGACTTAACTGTTTAAAATAAAGAAAGGTATTATGCAGTGAAGGCTACTTTTTCGCTTTCGGTGTCCAGTGCACTGGTGGCTTCATCAAGAAGAAGAATCTTTGGATTCCTTATAATAGCCCTCGCGATTGCAATTCGCTGTCTTTGGCCACCCGATAGCTGCGTTCCTTTCGATCCTACGATCGTGTCGTAACCCTTTAAAAGAATATAAAAAAAATTCACCACATAATCATGTCTGGAAATGTGACGTGAGAAGCCTTTAAAAATTGCTAGGAACTGCGCATCGAGCATTAGTTCACTTAATGAAAGCTTTCCTGTATCGGTTGCATTACTTCTTAAAATGCTTCAATTCGCATGGAAGTAAGACTTAAAAGTCGGAGTTTACATGATGAAATTCATAGAAAAACTAGCGCTTAAACGATACATTGACGTTTTTAACTATTCTACATTGCGATTGTTTGTCGTTTCAACTGGGTCGGAAAATTTCCTACTCGTCCTGAAATCGCGAAAATAAAAGCTTCTATGTTCAGAAATCAAAGATTTTAACCCGAAGCTCCAAACCATGCCTTGGTATTTTCACTTCGATGGTCTGAATGTCAACAAAAACATTTCGAAAACTTTGTACAGCCGCAAAGCAGATGTTCTTCTCTAGGTAAAGCAAACTAAAAATCCAATTGGTTCTGACGGTCGCTAACAAGAACATAAGAAAGTCTGCTGAAGAGAAAATCTCTCGCCGGAAGGTATCTGAACAGCCACGGAAAGCGCTTAGAAAGAAACAACTGCAATTTAGAATCTACAGCAGAGATTGCCACATTCTGCACAGTTGAGAGGCAGTTGACAGTTTTGCAACAAGGAGCAGCTAACTAGTGAACACTTAGTTTTGAAACGATTGCCTCAGGTAAAGCGATGATAAAGCTGTGGATGTTTGCCAGTTTCGCGGCCTGTTCAATGTCGCGCTGCGTGGCATCGTCTATACCGTATGCGATGTTCTCACGAATGGACATGTTGAATAGCGTCGGCTCCTGACCCACCAACGCCATATGTGATCGGACGTGACGCACGTTAAAATGCCGAATGTCACGGCCATCGATCAACTATAAAATAGATGAATCTTAGTTTCGGTCCCTAACAGTGTCATCATCATTCTGATATCCATCTGAACCGAACTCTTGAAGCATCCAGGAACTCATAATCGCTGGCTTTTAGTCTCGGTTTGTCAGTGTTTTGAAAAAAAAAACAGTGTCTTGAACCTGAGTTGCGTTTACTCCAGGCCCAATGAAGCTTGGAGATTTTCGTTTCTGTCATATGACATTATTAAATCGGAACGGCAGTGTCAAATTATAGGAATACAGACCAAAAGAATGTTATTCTATGCATAAAAGGTTTTTCTTGCAGACGTGTGCCATGATATGCGTTCACTGTCGACTCCAACTATTTATTGTTTCTGACCTTCGTGCTGACGAGGCTTAAAGAGGTTCAGAGCGATCTATTATTGCGATTTGGGTAGAACTGAACGAGCGATCGAATTCTTCCACATTCTATGAATCAACGAACTCTGTCGCAGACCCATATGGACAGATCGTCTCACCCCTTATTTTGTGCGTTTCGCCATCACTACCAATTTTTCTGGTGATGATTTGTAAATCGTAAACGCTTTTGCAAGGCGAAAACACCGCGCAGTAGCGGGGAATGAAAAAAGAAGCAACTCTTCTTTTACCTTCCCTGCCTTGAAGGATTGCGTAGAGGCGGGACCCCTTTCGTTCTTAACACCTGAGTTTGGCAGTTTTTTATTGCACAGGAATATATTGACACTCAAAAAAGGAAATAAAGACATGCAAAACCCACAATGGCTCCATCGATAACATCATAGAAGCGTTCGAGTAATTGTATTACTGTACTTTTACCGCAACCGCTCGGCCCTACTAATGCAACTGTCCGACCGAATGCTGCCGAAATAGTGAGCTGATTTAAAATGGGGAATTGTCGACGATTCGGATATGCAAAATAAACATCGCGTAGGGCAACGTCACCTTTTATTGGCTGAAATATAATAGAAATGAGGTTTAAAAAGGTATGTAAGATTATTCCTAATTTGAAAAAAGGAAATGTACTCGACTTCTTTGTCAGTGTTTCATCGAGTGGAGGAATAACCGACTGAAATCATAAATCAAGTCATTATTTTTGTATAAAGAATTAGTTGTGCTAAAAACAAGGAAGGATGCGAAGATATGCAAAGATGAAGTGCGAGAGAGCAGCAATAGCTCAAAGGATAACATCACAGCTAAGCAGTGACGAGCTCGCTTCGATAGCACAATTGCTTATTATATGATGGTCACTTTCGAGTTAACACCTCGAACGGATCAACAACATTCACTGTTCGATCATCAGTGAAGATCGACGAACAACGAAAACAGCGTCCGCAAATGCATCTGAAATCTGTGACTTCCCGCTTTCCACGTAGATTCCTTACCACTGAGCTACTATGGGCACTTTCACCTGCCATAAACATGATCCTTTCAATGTGACCAATGAGGGCGCTTTTTCAATAACACATTTGATTAGGCGTGTAAGTCAAATCCATCTGACAGAGAAGAGAAAATTTCCAACCTCCTGTAGACCCGCCTCAGACAGGTTATCGATTTGTGGTGTTCGATTCATCATATGAAACATTAGACCAGCCGAAAGACGTGCTCTTATGTATTCCGGGAAATAGGATGCAGCCGCCAGCACAGTCACCGATGCCATGTTAAGCGCTTCAATAACTCTGCAACGTGTTCATATCGAAGAAGAATTGCAGAAATTTATTGTGATTCAGTTGCGATTGTGATTACAACTGACTAGTTCAAACATTTCCGACTGAATATTGTGACTCGAAGTTGAAAAAGCTAGGGAAAGTTTTGTGGAAGCTGCGATTGTTCTATATGTTTGGATTCTTTGATTTAGGGACGCTTTCGTTGTTTAACTCTTTTGGCGCAACATGGCCCGTGGCCCGTCTCATTACTCCTTCCGTAAATGTTCAATAACTATATGATTATGAGGCTTTCACCATAACAGCACCTGCAACATATGCAAATAAGTGCTTCTATTCCAGACTCGTTCGTAAAGCTGAGCGAAAGGAAGTTTCAAGGCTGATCCCAGCGTTTTAGAGTACTTGTAAACTCAGTCAGTCAACAACGGCTTATATTGTAGAGATTACCCTATCACTGCAACCAAAACATTGAACAGCACAAAACCTTAACTAAATGAGTTATAACAATCAAAAGTGATCGCGGTATATTCAATCAACGCGCCGTGAAGTCGACAATTGTTGAACCATTCTATGCGTTTGCTTATTAACACGAAGGTATTCCTCAGTGCAGCCAAGAATGAATGCTCACTAACCCGAGCACTATTAACGACTGAACAACACCATTAGAGTTATCGATAAACCGCATTCAATTTCCACCTCATCCCTTGCGCAGTTCCCTTGCGATGATATATCCATCAAATGCAAAAGGATTAAAAATCTTCTTGTTATCGTTACATGCATTTGATTGATCATGCGATCATGATTTTCTATATAAAAAGTGCTGAAGTGGAGAAGGACGTTGGGAGTGGAGAGAATGGGAAGAAATGCGAGCGGTTTGAGACACTTGTATTGGGTCTTTATTTGAGAATACCTGGTAATTGCCTTACTGAAAAACGATGAAAGGTTGCGTCCATCCGTTCACAACTAGCCAAAGGCCGAATGAATATGCGACAGCGAAGTTGAACATCATGAAGCTGTTCGACATCGCATATCCTAGCGATTGCCATAATCCTATAACATCAACACTTCCGATTAGCATCAATTTCGTTATTCTGCCATAGCACCAACGGAAACAGAAGAAACAGAAATTAAGACACCTATGAGGATAAAATCGGTCTCCTTTTCGATGCCGCAGAAGTACAATCTGCACATGTACTGCATGTTTAGCACTGATGAACGACCGTATATATAACCGCGAAAACATCGCATAAACATCACATCACACTGCATAGGGTCACAACCTCCTTTGCTTATGGCTGTATTCGCTAATCGAAAACTGCGAAGAAACACATCGTCATCAAAATGTCCGGAACTTTTCGAAAATTGTAGGCAGTCAAACATCAGATTGTTGCCCATTTCCGCTGGCAACTGGCTACAGGTTGGTGTTGTCTAGAAAGATCTCGACTTCAAACGGCCTCACTCCCGGCATCGAGAGCGACGGCTCCAACGACTTCACTCTCGATGTCGCGAGCCTCGAGGCCATTCATATAATCTGAGCCATGACCTCGAGAAACTCAGCTCAAACTGTACCCTGAGAATCGCTGCAGATCACTTCTCCAATTGTACCCAGTCTACATCAAACGTCAAACGCAACAACTGCTGGACAGCCGGAACCCGGCAAAAACAGTCTAAATCCAACTTCGTTCAGAAGTAAATACGAGATAACACCTATTGATAATAAAATCTGATAATCGACATTTCAGTTCACTGATTCCATCCCATGGAATGGTTTATACCTTTATGCTCGCTACTCTCGCGCTTTACCTTATGCATGTCTTACATAAGAAACTAGAATGAGGCTAGTAGGAGGAAATTGAAGATTACAGAGGAAGAACTTTTAGAGTAAAAGAAAAGCCGAATCGATCCCTACCCTGTCTTCCCTATCTACAACACACATAACAGATCTTCTCATTCCATCCTCTCCCGCTACAATTTTATCCTCGAAAGAAAAATGAAAAATTCTGCTCGACATGCAGAATTCTGCAATTATTCTTGGCTGTGACAAGAAATCACTTATTGTTTTTAGCCCAGACAACAATCAAATGGGCCCTCAACGCTATGCCCCAATGGCAGGAATTTTTCATTATGATGGAGAAAAGGAAGGTTGTGGGGGATGAAGGATATAATCGTTTCTGTGATGATAATGGATGGTCATGGAGGTGTAAGGTTGGAAGGATCGAATGGGGATTGAAGGATGCGCTAAGGAAGAGAAGTAGGTAGTGGGGAAGTGGAAGGAATGATTATAAGGAGAAAAATGGAGATTGTTGCCTTGCACTAGATCGACCAGACTGTGGCAAACACGTAGCAATACTCCATTAACCCATAATGCTCTTCACTGAAACGATCACTCGGCGATATATAAAACAGTGAGCTAACCTCTTGTAATCGCTCGTTTGTGCGGTTCTTTAGAGGCGGCACAAAATGCGTTATAAACGTAGCGTTGTCTAGTCAATGACTGCACAGTTCGCACATTCTCGATAGACTCGGTTGCCAACTGCAAATTTACTGAATAAACCGAATCAGCGATTAGACTACGCTCAGTGGAGCTGTTCGTATGTTACAGCAATCTCTGAAAGACACCTTCACGTCATAACAACATTCAAAGAAATCTTTTTCGTATACAAAAGGTGAAACATGAATAGCAAACGGCATATGAAATTTGCTATGATCTCTTTCGAAGATGTCGGATCGGTGTAAAATATGACAATCAACATATATCATGCATCCCCTCGTCAAATTTCGCAACCTTGCCTTCAGTTTCCTCTCAATGGAAACCGAGCAGAAAGACGTATAAGCTGAGCGTTCAATTTGTAAAAACACATAATAATGCATAAGCCGTTTAGTGCAATAGTTGAATGCTAGCAAAATATCAATGGGAAATATGAAGCCCTTATTATAGCAAACTGAATGGTAGAAAATGGAAAATAAATGTTATAGAATATTACTGTTATTATTATTATTATTATTATTATTATTGAATGAATGAACATTAGTAAATGTTGTAAGCAAAAGATGAACATTTTGAAGAACTTCGTTAATGCCATAAAACTGAAGTGAATTACCCGAGACGCCTCGCTAGCAACTTCGATATCTTTCTGTCCACGAAACTTGAGATACTGTGCAACGGCACTTTGCAAAATCACCAGAACAGCGCAAGTGGCGATACCTATTGGAGCCATATTCCAGCCAAAATAAAATGCGACCGCAACTCCCGCTATCAGTGAGACAACTCCCTGAAGTACTTCCGCAAGTCGCTGATCAATCGCCTGAAAACAATAGCCAGTAACGGTCAAGCAAGCAAAACAGAAGCATTCCCGCACATCGTCCCATCTGTATCTTCAGTTTGTTAATTCAATATGCGATTGAGAATATAAACAGATACAAAAAGCTTGTCATCGAAGAACCTCTCAGTGATCTTCCGTTTCAGTGCTTCACCTCTTCAAAGCGAATTCCGCCCACTTCTACTCTTAGCGCATCCAAATTTTCAGTTCGTCTTTTGGAGAATTTGTAACTTACGTTCACCTGCTGAGCAAATTTCGGCCGCAAACCGAAAATATTGTCAATCTGCTGGTCGGAATTCAGCTCTGTCTACCCTAGTTTTTCATCTGCAACCGAAATTCTGGCTCTACCTCAGTGCTTCCCGTTGGCAAACAAACGGCGTTTTTAAAAAGCGCACCCCATAAAACTCTGGCGGGAAAATGCCGCCTGCTTTAGCGATGAAGGGAATATGAGGAAGGAGAAGTCTCTCATTCTTATTCAACCTCCTTCAACTCTGCTCCGAACTAGTTACATTATAACACAGGTTATAATGTAGTGAAATACAACAGCACTAAAACATTCCAAAGCAATCATAAAACATTCTCACTGCTTTCACGTTTTGCGCATCAGTAGCCAGTCGATCAGTGAGTTTTCCAACCGAATGAAGAGAACTGTCGAAGAACGCTCCATCTTGTCTGAGAAGATTCTAAACATTATGCCGATTTATAGCGCAAAATTATAAATGATCTGCTTCGATATTATAATTACGTAGAAATTCAAAGAAACGAGTGAACTGCAATAGGAAACACTAGCTTTCAACTGCTGAGACAACCTATACAGTAGAACGAAATCAACAGACTTCGCAAAGTCGTGCCAAGCCAAGACCATACCATTCTATTTGAAACATTTCCATCCACTCCACATTTTACTGTTCAAATTCCTTTCGACAGCATCTCATAATTAGTGCAAACTCATCTGGAAGAAAGGTAGATATGAAGTAAAGCTTATAACGCACTGTGAAAACAGCAATACGCAATCGCATCGACATCTTCTCTCCCGTCCAACCGAAAAGGGTTCCGGAGGCGAATGTTGAGAAGCCAGCTAAAAGTCCGAGTGCGATGAACAAGACGGAATTAATTACCGTGTTGCTCGTCACCACTGCAGCATCGCTCGATGACAATGCCTGCAAATCGCCCCCATTATGCCCTCAACAAATTTCTTGAGTGTCTTTTGAACCATTAACACCACTGCTATATAACCTCGTCCGAAGACACAAGTTTTTCGGAGTTTAACGCGTTAAACAACTGCGCACTAAAATCCCATATATCCACTCGCCTTTGTACCAGTCTACACATCTCTATATCGATCAATCAGTCGGAAATAAACCCACAGATTCAGCCGCAAACTTCAATTAAACTCACTCAATCGATCATCGATCTATATGCCATGCGACCAAATATGCAAATTCCATTAAAATTTAGCTGATCAATCGCTTACTCAATTGCCAGGCAACAATGCTGCGTGTTCGGCTGCTAAGCGCAAAACCTGTGGTCGCGAACTCCAATACAACTCATCTGCACTGAAGCTTCTCTATCCAAGCAAAGATATTTGAAAGTTAAACCCGAACTTTACCGAATTTCGAATCACTTTTAACGAGAAGTTGATTACATGCTGATCACAGAATTCTGTAAACTATAGCTACCTGGTGAGCACCTGTTAATATGTCATTTGTGTGTTAGTCAGAGGTGTTAATCACAACAATTGGATGAGAAATAAATACAAATTGATTGCAATAAGTCGTCGCTCACCAAAAAAGTGCGTCCGTATATAATAGAGAATATCGGCCAGGAAAGACCTCGAGCAACTGTGAAAACCAGAGCTAATCCTGCTGTTGGAAGCTCCTGAAAACTTTTTGAAAATACGTTCCAATTTTTCGTTCAAAAACATTTTGAGTTTCGCCTAGCGCTAGGATTCTGAGATTTTATCCAACAATAAAGGTAGTCGTGCCACCGCAATTTCCTGGGAGAATGTTTTGGGATTAGTTAGACCTTCCACTTAGCTTTTTTGATTTTGACCGATGAAAGAACTTCTGCAGATCATTAAGGGAGGGCCACAAAAATATGACAGCTTTCATCTCTCTAAGAAAGTTTTGTCTTGCCACCGTACTGAAGTTTAAGGTCGTGCTAAAGCAAACAAGGCGCATCAAACGCCCGCACGTTCTGAGGGCACTACATTCCACTCCGATATTTCCCGCTTCCTTGGAGAGCTGGGCCAATTTCCTTTATCAGAATACATCTGTTGAATACTGGACCACTTCTCAAAATTTGGAAAAATAAAAGACGTGTGCTGTGTACCAAAACATGTAAATATATGCTCTATCATTTTTATGCCTGCAATTTCCACAAATTTTCTCGCTTCATTCATTTCTTTTTTTGCGCCAAAACATTTAAAAGATTTTGCAAAAAACTTACCTTCCTAGAAAACTTCAGTATCTGAAATAAAGAAGCTTCCTTGGCGCCCTCGTCTTCAAGTTCGTCCCGTATTCTGAAATGACCCAAACATTACCTTCACTAAAACCTAAAAACGGTCTCGTCAAGATCTGTATTTAAGGCCGCAGATGCTCTTGTATCTGATAACTATTTGCTGATAAGAATATTCAGCAAGCATCACTTGCAAAGATATCGAGAAACAACACTTCAAAGTTGCAATCGGAGAGAGCGCTATAAATGAGCGCGTTCTAGAAGAAAAATAAGGAAGGCGCAACAAGTGTGCTGTTGTGGTTGTGCTTTGCAGATGAATTCTGTTGTCTGCCTCTCAACACAATCTATGAATCTCGAATCTTGTGAACGTGCATCTATGGATTACTTCCATAATGCACTTTTTTGCTGCAGTTAACACTCATCGGTCTCATCTTCTTTTGGAACCGAGGCAGCATTGACTGCCAAAGACCTTAGCGAAACCCTCCAAAGTACAAGAGTAGCCCATTCGATAAAAGCTGCAATGAGAAAGGTAAGTAATCCGGATTCGAATTCGCTTGCCTACCTGATCCTCGCTCCCTGGCTCTCAAAAAGGGAAAATATCATGCTCGAAATAGAAGCAGAAATGCAAATATCAGTCACCCCTCATTTTGCCTCTCCGTTTCATTGTCGAATGATTTCACTGAGCTCATCGACTGACGCATTCTATAGCTAAGTCGCTCTTTCCGGTTCTCTTTCAAACTGTCGTCGTTCGACGCTCGCTCTTGAACACCTCGACTCATAGCACCAACCGTAACATCTGAAATTAGTTGCATATTACCGTGGAAGTCAAAAACTGCTGGATATTCCAAATTCTTCACGGCAATTCTTTGTTCTCTCGCCCCTCCTACATCTCTAGAAAGGAACAAAAATGCTCGCTTCAATCGTAATGCTGAAAAGAAAATGCACTTTCGAAATAAACCTGCAGATCGTTGTTCTCAGAGCTCTGAGTGCGCAATTTTGCTCAGTGCTTTTTCGTCAACTTCCCTCGAAAAATTCCGATACTGAGGAGTGGCACAAAGAATTCCCACCAACCACGTCAGTGCGGCGTTAGCGTTCCCATGCTTATTCATTACTTGCAAAGTGTCTCCTAATTTTGAATCGATGTTGAATGATCAAAGAGATGGAAATATCCGCATTTCCATAACGCAGTAATCAACTCTGCTAACATCAATGTGATGGAAATATCCGCCCACTGACAACCACTCACTATTTGAAAGCATTCCACCTTTTAAGTAAATAAGATAATTGTTGTTGTGAGATCAGCCAAATCTTTAAGGCATTTCCCAGAAATGATTGAAGTTGAACACAGAGATAAAGGATTTCTTCGTCTGATAAATGAATATGTCGTTATGAGATGCTTTTTGCTATCTGCTACATTCAAGGTAGTGGATCGTTAAGACTAGTATTACGATCACAAATCTCTTGCATAAGTCTGATAGTTGTCGTAAGCAGTAATTCATATGTCTATACATAATACATCTGTTTATCAAACCTACTGGGCGTTTCTGACGCCACTCACCGTCTTCCATGAATTCTTGATTTCCTTCTTCGATCCCCTGTGCGTGGACTAACTGTCGGTAGAGACCGTCAGTCGCCATCAACTTCTCGTGGGTACCAACCTCAGCTATCTCACCTCCATCAAGAACGATGATCTTATCTGCATTCCTAATTGTTGATAAACGATGCGCAATTGTTAGTGTCGTGCGACCCTCACGCGCCTGAAAGAACAATGAAAAACTAATCAAGAAAGCAACCGTCACCACATTCCCCGTATACTTTACCTCCCAACCGCGTTCTATAATGTCATCAACACCATCAACATCATGGCCCAAATGCATTGAGACAATGATGAATTAACCAAACGTCATATCTTCGGTAAGTTTAGAGAAAGTAACAGCTCATCGATCCTCCACCGCAGTCTCCTATATTTTAAGGAAGTGCAACCAGATTAACCTCAATTCGAACATATCATTCATCCACTGTATTTATCATTAGACTATAACATTTGTTGTCTACATTCTGACTTCACGAACTTACCTCAATATCCTCTCGAAAGATCCCACAACGTGGAAAAGAAGACCTTAGAAAAGGCAAAGCATGCCAAACGTGCTAACACGACACTTATGTTTTGCAGCTAAACTCATCAATCCAGTCTCCGCGTCAACTTCCAAAAACGGCTGCAAAAGCATACTGGTGGACCTAGCATTAAATTTGCCTTCCGAATTCTCTCTATCGACCCGTTCAGTTCGACGAACCGCCAAAAAACAGTAAACGGGTGTAGTAAAGCATTTAACTTTGACTGATCTGCTCGTTCGTAGGCGTTTTAAAGGGGGGATTCTTCTTTTGATGGCCTTTTTGATTAATGGAATGATGCAGAATGCCATCTGATTTGTGGCCAAATGCGTGCAAGTTTCACAGCGCCTTCAGTCCTTCTACTACTCTATCTGAAGTTGGTGATCCAACTTTGATTCATTGACTACGTGCATCACAAACACCAAATTTCTTATCTTTAGCTTCAGTGGCATCCCACTTGAAGGATGGACGCTGCATACATATGTAGGTGATTATTAAAATGACGCCATCGTGGTCTACTGTGTGGATGCGAATCTGAAAGAGCGCACCAAAAAGCGAAACAACGCCGAATATGCATTTTTCCAAGCGACCGAATAGCCTCGTCGGAAAATAACTGATCTCAGCGGAGAACTCGTTTGTGGTTCGCACTTAGCGGTTCGTGAAAGTTAAATGTTGACTTGTGATTTTAATATTTTTAAATTACGGAGAGGAAAAAACATGATTTGGTCAAGTTTGCTTGTAACTCCCTTCAAATCAACCACACCAACAAATTGACTGCAAAGAAAAACGAGAGAAACATGTTATGAAAGTGGGCTAGAATGGGCTCAGGATGGAAGCAAATGAAACGATAAGACACTGACGTCAGGCAGCTATAGGTGCATATAAAGAGAGCTGGTGAAGCTGTGAAGTGCTCGAGATAGTGATATATTTTGACACGCTTCCTTAGCTAATACCGCTCTGCGCAAACGCCAACATCCACCCTGATGCTTACTTAGAGGAAGGCTGAAGAACCAACAAGATTCAAGTGTGATCACCTGATCAAGAGCCTTCTGAACGATGATTTCGCTTTCTGCATCCAATGCACTGGTTGCTTCGTCGAGCAACAGAATTTTAGGGTTGCGTACCAGTGCTCGAGCTATCGCTATTCTTTGTTTCTGACCACCCGACAGCTGGATGCCGCCGACCCCGATCATTGTTTTATAGCCCTTAAAACACAGAAAAAATTAAATGCTGTTACTGATATTGCTGCACAATTTCAAATGAATTTAGAAAAATCCGTTGCCTAAAAGTCTTCAATTCAGTGAGTCCCACTCGCGATAACTATTTTCCAACTTAGGTGCAGTCTAGCTCATGTTATTGTGTAACGGCTTCTTTCTAAACGTCAGATTGACAGTGGAACTAAACTGCAGCATCTTCGTAAGTGACATTCGCATACCCCAATAGCTCGACCGCTCGAGTTGTTTCTCAGAGTGCTATATGAAATGGCGATGCTCCTCAATGATCTAATAATTTTCAATAACGCAACTCACAAACTGCCGCACTGCAGATTTCCTGAATGATACTAAGACGATTCCGACATCAATCAGCGAAAGTGGTATCAACTGTTAAATGCTGAAGCATTAATAAATGGCACTTAGCCTGAGGCACAATCAGTGCAAAAATGCCCTCCAACGGATGCAACTGACTACATTTATAATTAACGAGTAACTGCAAGGGGAATTTGTTTGAAATATTGTTACGGAAAATAAACCTCGAAAAGTGCTATGAAACTTTCCGTCTGTCGATATTTACACAGTAGTCACTAATGGCAATGAAAAGTTCTATGAAGAAATAACCAAAATTTGCTTGATTGTATCTCATAAAGTAATAACTTCCGTTTGAATCAATCTGCGAAGCAATTCTATAATCAATTACTATGGAAGAAACAATGAGTTCGCAACCTACTCGAGGAAGTTTGGTGATGAACTCGTGTGCATTAGCCATGATACATGCTTGAATCATTTCATGGTCGGTAAGCACTTCGTTACCCATTCGAAGGTTTTCCTCGATGGTCGCAGCGAAGAGGACCGGCTCCTGAGATACAACTCCAACCGTATTGCGGAGCCACTCGATATTCAAGTCGCGAATCGGCACACCATCGATCATCACCTATAAAGCAAAATAAAAGACTATAGAACCTCGAAATATGTGTTCTGCCCCGTTTGTAGTGACCCATAATCTCATGACATTATAAGCTGTTAAAAGTACATACTCTCTGTTTCCAGTTTCTGGGAACTCAACACTGGGAAATTCTTAGGGTATATTCCTGCGCTTAAAAATAGACGCTTAAACGAAAACGCTTAAAAATAGAAGACTCAGCTGATACTCCAGAACAATGTACTATTATACTTTCCTTTACCTGGGTACTGGATGTTCACAACATGCGAACTGACTGACCTATTCTGAAGGTACATTTTAAAGTTGATGTTGTGAAATCGCACAAAGTAAATCAAAATGGAAACTGCGGCCGCACTCTCTTCCCATAGAAATCGTACTAACCCCATACGAATTATTCAAAAACAGATGCCGCCTCTCCCTCCCT
>JAARMF010001369.1:9219-24813 GCA_022844705.1 Toxascaris leonina | reverse complement strand
TATATATATACTTGTGTGTGTGAGTGGAAACAATCGCGAGAAAGAACAAACCGTCCCGGCCTGCTGGTCGTAATATCTTAAAAGTAGGCCGACAATTGTCGACTTACCGCATCCACTGTGACCCACAAGAGCAACCGTTTGTCCAGGTTCTGCCTGATAACAGTCGGCTTTAGAAGCAAGATTACATATCACAGTCACTGCACTTCAAGCAACTATTGGTTCTCGTTGGTTGTTCTCCACCAAAATCCCCTTGCACTATTTAAAGATCAGCGGAATCTGATTGCTCAAGCTGGTTTGAAGTGTGATGTGTTCCAGATTACGTGCTTAAAGCAAGGCACCTCCAAATCTTTAATTTTCATGACGACCTAGGCGAACTTCTGAAACACGAAGCCATATGCGAAATGCAGCAATACCCTCAATATGAGCGAATCACATTAATCGCTGTAAGTTGAAGCAGTATCGCTCGATTATCAGCCTTTTTCTTGTGTTCAGCACCTCATTTCCTCTCTCGTTTTGAGCACGCTTTTCGAGATTTCAAACTGCAAGGAAGCTAGGCGCATTTCATACATATAGGATTTCATGCCATTTATTTGCAACCCGAAAATTCGATTTCTTATAGAGATAAGGAAAACCGTAGTTCAGCCATGCAGTCTTGCGGCCTCGAGCCACGTTAAGAACGAATCCGTGGCTCTGTCATGCAGCAGAGAAATCCATAACCGTTGACATACAAAACGAAAATGCGTGACCCAGAATAAGCAGTTACTCCTGTTTTATTGCCTTATTTTACCTCTATGCGAGAATTAAGTTGAAATCCTTTTGTGCGAATGATCGCGTCGCGACGGCTTTACTTATGATGAAGCGAAAATGTGATATTTTATCGCTCAGTCAAGTGCATCATGGTATTTTACATCTTTGTGAACAATGACTCGATATTTCCCTGCAGGAACCGATGAGCCACGATTGTTTTGGTCATGTGGGAGCAAGATTTTCATATGTTTCAGTGGGCAAATGCGCCATTAGTGATTGGCTTATTCGAAAGCAATAAACTGGCTTTATGTGGATAGACTTGAGAGCAATATGGACAGGTGTGCGCGGTGACCCTTTGATCCCCGAGGTGGGAATTTGATGATTTGTCACACGTCCAGACACGCCATGACTACGTCTGTTTCTGTGAAAAAATTCTACAGTTATTTCTTTTCGCAACTTACGAGCGAACTTTTCTATTCTTTTCTTTCTGGCTTGATTCGTTGTGCTTGCATGCGGATGGTATTCCCGACACCGAACTTGCCATCCACAAATCTCTGCCTAACATGACAGACCGGATTTACTATATATAGATGGAGTAGTACAAAGACTCATTTTTTATAGGGAAAGGCTTCAGCCGATAACAACTATTAGTAACTTTTAATGAATACCTTAAAGCTGATTCCTTTGAGAATCTTCACTTCCGGTCGTGATGGATAGCGGAAGTGAATATTGCAGAATTCGACAAGTCCGTCTACCTTCGGAGGACATAATCCCTCGCGACTCATACAGTCAATTTCTGGCTCCTGAATAATCCTATAATTGTCATAAATCCACTGGAAATTGAGTTAGGATGTTGTTACCCGTGGATAAACTCTGCCACTAAATAAACAGTAAACGAAATCGCGTTCTGACTCTTCGGCTCGTAGGCACTATCATGTTGGACTCGTAGTATTCCAAAAAATGCTCGTATGATATTTTGAAACGGAGAGTGGAAAAATGGGTGGAAAACTATGAAAGACTTTTGATGAAAATGTGCGTCATTTGATTCTCAGCTCGATTGGACCTCCAGTTCACCATAGATGAAAGCCTCTCCAATATCCGGACCTACTCCTATGTACTTTCATTCCATAATCCATATTCGCGCTAACATAATTCAATTGCATGTACATGCTTACTCGATCGATGATGCTTAGAATATCCCCGGCGGCTAGTTTAGCCGATATGACAACGCCGATTTGGGGCGAAGCCTGACCAAGCCGTATTGCCCCTCCAAGAACTGCCCAAAACACTGCGAATACGGTGCCCGGTGTCACCTCTCCACTCAATACTAAAGTCGTTCCATACCTTAAGATAATTCTCACTAGAAGTGTTTGAAAACGCTGGAATAGAGTATTGAAATTGATATTAATTCCATAATGGACGTCGGATTGATACAAGAGAATGATATTAATATATTCAAGTGGAGACAATATGGCGATGACTTCGGTTATAGAGATTCGTGAACGAAGAAGGTGATGGAGAGGAAATGAATGAGAAAGCTGCAGGAAATAGATGAGTATTTCGACAAGTTGTGGAGCCATAGAAAATGAAGAACTTTGTGAACATTTCACTTCATTTTCGAATATCCATAACGCTCTTAATTTATGTCTTTGCGACAAATTGCGAATAAAAATAACGAATCCATTGCTGTCCAACCAGTAAAGTTTAGTGCAAATAATTCTTTGTCTATGGCACAAAGCTGCAACTTACCAGAAAACAAAACCCATCGAACCGAACATAATGAAAAGAAAAACACCGGTAAATATGCCAGTCACCAATGCCTTCGTCATTCCCATTTTGCGGGCCTCCTTCAAATGCTCGGTATACCTACAAAGATGAATGCTACAGCCTGGTGGAGTCTTCGATTATTTTAATTTTATTCTCATCATATTTCAATACAATTAAAGATAAACAGATAAGTCAGCAGTTGTAGGTGGTCTTAATAATTCGACAAATTGAGCTAATCAAAGAGATCAGCGAACGCTCCTGGTCGGTTTAAATTCCGTTGATAAGAGAATGGAACCCTTCAATTATCCCATCCAATCACCTAAATTTTGAGTGACAATAGGGCGATAATCCCTACATATCTATAAATTAAGCTTTAAAGAATGCCGAATGGCACATCGAAATGTAATGGCACGCACAGTATCGACAAGTGTGCAACCTGGAGGCATGATAATGTCTCAGCTATAATAACCCAGAAAGGAATTGATATGTTTTTAGCTTTTTTTGATCTCAGCCGTCGCGCATCATAATAAACTCTTAAGGCTATTTGCAGGGCTTTTATTTGTGAGATCACGACAACCGCTCACCGAGTGACTTCGTTGTATTGTGCATTGAAAGCAATCACAGTTCGAATACCAGAAATCACCTCGTTCGCTATACCACCTGCCTTCTCATGGGCACGCAATTCTTTGCGTGACGTTATCGTCAATGCCTGTTTGAAGAAGCGATTGCAATTGAGTTCTCATCAAATATCGGTATATGCAGCATTTCAAAGCAAAGGACTGAGTGACAAGGCTGGGATGGGAAAGTTTGAGCGGGGAAAAGGGCTATCCGCGATGAAAAACGACGATGAATGGGTGAAAAAATCCCAGGAATGGACACCACAGATTGTGAGAGAACTAGAAGCCGTCGTGCAATAAGATGGAGTGACTTGAGAAGACGGCTGGAAAGAATTCCATCGGATGAGCGTTGAGTCGGGACAACTGGAAGACCTATGAAGAGACATTTATTCGCAAGGAATGCTTTGTTGAATGAAGAAAAGGAAAGATAAGTAAAACGTAGTGACACTACAAAATTCGCGACAAATTCAACTCTGCAGTTATCAGATTTTCTGTCAAAGGATTGGATAAATATAAGGACGAAATCGATCGAGACAAAGAAATAATATAAAATTTCTTCGAACAGATGCAGGCAGAAATGAGAAAATAATGATTAAAATATCGTTAATATCTGAAAAGCTGCACCTTCGAAAATTCGATTCGAATCATTCAATGGCAAAGTATCATCGAAAATTTCTACTTGCTTGCCATCACAAAGTCTGACATGGGCCGCTAGCATTTCGATGGACGAAATATTTTGCTGAATTTTTCCACCAACTTTTATGTATTATTTGATCTGATTTAACGCACCGGAATTTTTATATTACAATGAGGTATAGGATCATCAATGGAGCATCTTTTGAGAGATTTTAGGAAAATGCCTACTTTTAGCTGCTTTGGGTTATTTTGGCTCTAAAATTGAAATGATATTGCCGAGAAAGTTTCATAAATTCAGTAAATCAGCGATTAAGAACAACAAAAATCACTTACTCTAGCTGATCCGTACAGCGATATCAACACAAAAGGCACAATAACGAGCACCACCAACGTTATTTTCCAACTGAAATCAACAACGAAGAAGCGCATTCTTGGAATAGTCCACAGTGTAATACAATTCACTTACATAGTTTATAATTCAAGATCCTAAGATTAGAAGTAATCCTCTGTCGAGACTTACTCCATCCATATGTATCACTCCCTGCGTAGGGAGTAAATGACCCCACAGAATGCATTTGTGCTCGTTGTCTTACAATTTTATGAGTGCATTTGTCGCCTTGTTTATCACGGCTTGCTCCGAACAGAGGTCAGCCTAATGCAATATAACTCAAATCATTCGAGCGGTGTACCAATTCAATTTTCTGACGCCAAAATTATTTAAAGATATTGAAGTTGTAGCGCATTCAATGCCGATTCGCAAAGATACAGTGAACTCAACATTTTCGTAATCACTTCAAATCCGCTTTTCTCGAATAAAACGAAACAATCGTAATGCGCACCAATGTTACAACATCAACGCATAAACTCGCATATACTCAGCGCAATGCTATATTTGACCACTACTACATCAGTCAAATAACGCGTAAGCGGAAGAAATACCGCATAGATTGATGAAAACAGAACATAGTGACTCTTGTGATGATAGGATGCAATCTGTTCATCTGGCAAGAGCATTCTTACCTATAACTTAATCCAACGACAATACCAAAGATGAAACTTGCTATCGCTTGCAGAAGAACACCACACTTGTCGCCCATACCATCCTTTATTCGATCGATTCCGCTTAAATAATTCCTCTATACACTTTGCAACTGGTCACTTTATATACAGTGGGTGGTCAAGAAATGAACGCTGAATGTCCAAACCCCAAACTGTTTTGGAGAGAATAACGCAAATATTACGGATCATACAATATGCCAAGTCCAGCCGTTTAATAGCAGAAATATTTCAAACTTTGATAGAGATGCGATGCCAGAATAAAATTAAGTGAGGAATTCTATGCATCTCACTGTTCGCCAACTATAGTGCCGCCCTCATAATATCTTCTCAAAAAGGAAATTGAGAACTACTTCTCAAGATACTGAAGGTATAGCTGACGGCAGTGAATCAGTATTAAGAAGCATTATAAAGCAATTTCACTTGATCTTCTCCTTCATCAACAAGGGTCGTGTATATATTGCGCGATGCAAATAGATCGCTAAAACGTTGTTATGGCTGAATGGTCGTTGATAATTGTGAAAGCATAGCGGTAGTGAAAGTGGTCCTCACGGATTCGTTAAAGATGCATAAAACATTCTTGAAAAGGTGTTTAAATTCTCAACATTCGCCCAAAGGATGCAACTAAATATATCCATGGATGCAAAAAAAAGATGCGAAATTATCCCGATGTAAGCTTGAAGCGATCGGGAAAGCAACTGTCAAAACCATACATCGTCCTCATAAGGTCACATAAGGTCACAAGATATTCGTATGCTTATGCACTTTAGGTGTTAATAGCATTAGATTACCGTCTGTTGCCAGTGCTTTTCAGGATTTTCTATTCGCTGGGGAGCGAGGAAGAGGAATGTAGAAGCACTGGAGCAGTGAAATAGATTTCAACGCCTCATTGCATCTTTTGCCTCAGTTTTGATTAGCGGCTCGATTTCACCCGCAATCATCATCCTAGTAGATGAATGAATGGTCAATAATCCTTACTGGATGCAATTTAGAACTTACGAAGACATTTTGGTGGTGAGTACACCAGTTTCGTTACTGTCAAACCAACCGATCTCCTGTTTTAGCACAACGGCAAAGTAACGTTTGCGCATCTCATGAATCTGTCTTTCACATACTGTGAACAGACAACCCATCTGAAAACACAAAATTATATCACATCTGTTATGAGAGTAAGAAGAAATCTCCTATTCATTTTTTATGTTTGTCTATTTACTGCAATATGCAATCAACGAAGCTGGTTTATGCTCATCGGTCAATGATCGAATTTTTAGGTCTTCACTGTTATTAACTGAATATTACGATCTTTTTTGTTTTGCACTTATTCTCTAGTTGCTGCTTTTGATAGTTTTAAACAGAGTTCACAAAGCCAATTCACTCGCAACTTTCGCAGCAAACGAAACTAAAATTCATCGCTTAAATGTCTATAAATTCATGAAAGGGGACAGTCATTTCAAGACAGTGAAACTGAAGTAGTTGTATTATTAGCTTAAATGTGATTTACTGATAGATAAGCATTGTTTGTTGAACTACAAAGTGTGCTTTATTGCAAAAAATATTTGTTTGCGGCCTAGTGAAAGGCCAAGGATAGCGGTTCACTTGAAGAGGTACACTTTGAGACGTCCCCACTGAAAATCAACCGGCACATTTATCCTATTGCAGAAGGGGTATTATAATCCATATTCACGACAGAAATTTCGAATACTGGGCTGAACACGAAACCCTCTTTCCCAATTCCCATTACTTTCCGATCGGACTTCTTGTCTGAAGAATTTAGGTCGCTTACAAATATGATATACTGTTCTCGTTATCCTATGTTTCATTTCTTCGTGCATAAGTAGTGAAGGAAACTTGAGGTAAACAGCGCTGAGGACAGAGCAAGAAATAAGCGCTGCACGATTACTAATTTAAGCATCTTTTATGACAAACTCTTTAATGAGGAACTACAAAACCTATGAAGACAATCAAAAGGGATCAACATGAGATGTACTATTTATGTTCTACAGTACAAACTACAGTCCAAAAAAGATATGGTCTCAGAGATGCATTGTTCATTATGACGCCACTGGGCCAGACGATTTACTAACTGAATGTTTTACGATGCAACGGCTCCCCACTAGTATAGCACGATTGAGGTGTTCTGTTTTGTTGTTCGAATACATCGCTACCTACGTTTAGCTAGTCAATGTGTCTTCCCTCACCATGTTGATATGTACCTTGCTTTGGAGTTTATGCTCATGAGCTTCTTATGCTGAATGTTCACGGAAGTTGCAATCGTAATGATGGAACGTAAAGAGGCTTGCTGTGCCCTGTCGATCGCTTGTAATTGCAATCACTTGTAGCAAAGGCATAATCCATAGCCCTAACATAGTCATGGGGATCATCCCATTGGTCTAGCGTTGAAACATTCATCGTCGCAACATTACTCTCTCACTTTATTTTTGTTCATATGATTACGTGATGCGTCGTTTCCACTGCTATATTCGTGCGTTGATGAAGGTTTAATTACCCGATTTTGAGGTTCGGGACGCAGTTGTATGCGGTAAGGATTACTAATCGACCGAATGAAACGAAATATTGAAGCATTTACTCAGGAAAAGAACTGTTGATTGGGCACAGTCAGTCGTGATGGCCACCACAAAGCGGATACATGCCACCAGACGAGTGATTGTGGTGGCTTCGGTGAGACCAGATGGACATGGCAGGACAATAGTAAACTCAGAACAGGTGCACTAACAGCGAGCAGGAGACACGTTCTGG
This sequence comes from Toxascaris leonina, assembly GCA_022844705.1. Taxonomy (NCBI): domain Eukaryota; kingdom Metazoa; phylum Nematoda; class Chromadorea; order Rhabditida; family Ascarididae; genus Toxascaris; species Toxascaris leonina. The sequence continues at coordinate 17,233 of JAARMF010001369.1, read as the reverse complement.
CAACAGCAGGATGAAAGGCTTGAACCTATGCAAAGCGAAACACTGGCCGTAACAGAACTTACATCAAACGGCGCAAGAATTCAGGCTTTGTTCCAAAAGCGCTTTTTTGAAATATTTATTAATTTTTGTTTGATTGTGAAACTTTGGGGATTCATTTAATTTATTGGTCTCCTCAAAAGAGGTTCACTTTACATTCATCTGTAATTTAGTTCACTTCAGACAAGCAGTCGGGCGCTCAGTTCGAGCATATGCATACATGACGATCTCCGATGTACATGCGTGCGAGCGCACCTGTGTCAGTCAGTCCGCTATTTACATATTGCGATTTCATTCAAACGGCTGACTTGTCCTTATTGTCACTTGAACTAGAACATCACCTGGCAACTTCTTGCCCATGCAGCACATCTGCATTCTCTTCTAAGAGGCTGAGCTGTGCGTCATCTCTAGGCGCTTTCCGCAGTTTTATTGAATTTCACAACTCTGTACTACATTCAACATAATAAGATAACCTATAAGAATTGTTTCTGAACTCGAGCTCGAGCTTAGGCGCTAAACATTCAACAGGTTTGTATTTTGACTGTAGATGAAAAGAATTGACTAAATGATCAAAAATGAATGGAATTCGAATGATCTGAACGTCGAAGTCTATCCTCAGATGTGCTCTTCAACAATTTGAGTAAACATCAATGCTATAATGCACAGCATTTTAGATGTGAACAATTGTTTATGGACCCCATAATGGTGGTCTCGAAATTGTGCATTGCTCGATACTAAAGAAAGTTTCACGTACAGCACCAAATGCGTAGCACACATTCATGTTCACGATGATGTGCACCTAATAATCGACATCTAGGTACCTCCACGAAGCCGTCTTCCCATTATACTTTATCGTGTAGGTGCACATATTTATTATCCCTGACCCAAATCCTCCCTGCCAATTCTGTGGTTTGACCTTCATGGCCAACTTGCTCTCCGAAACACATTTTTGGAAGCAATTCAGTGATGAAGTATAAGTTAGGTCTCGGTATGTGGCCTTCTCCTAAAAAAATCTTTGCCTTACTAATTGTGCTCAGGGGTCTTACCTCCACTAGCGGAAACCTTTTCCACAAACCACGCTATTACCCATCAATACATATCACAGTAAGCACCGCGTGAGAGAAAGACGGTTTGCTATAAACGAAATTCCAGCATGTTGCAGAGCCAATTCTCCTGTTTTTGCATTATCAAGACGTTGATATAGGCAACAGCAGAGCTTGTGGAATAGAACTCCATCACAAAGTGCCTATAAGGGCTTTGATACCAATTACAGCATACTTCCAAATCTTATCAGTGCAAAACTTTTGAGATGAATTTTCAACCGTCACAAGACGATCTCTTGACGGTTATATGCCCGGAGGCTGTATCGCCTTGAAGCTGACAGCTAAACGGAGGAAATTACATTCTTTCAATCTCCCAACTCAAACATCCCACTGTTGAACCGTCCTTGCCCGCTAGCAAATCAAGGAGAATATTACTCACCGAAATGTTGCCAATCACAAACATCGCAAAACCAAGCCAAGCGTATAGCCGAACATTGTGTAATACGGCGTGAGAATACCAATCCAAGTCGAGCGTACCGTTTTCATAATCTGCTTCGCCTTTTATTAATGTATCCGTCATTCCCTTTAATAAAATTTCTCAGAGCAGATTTCCATGGAGAAATAAAATGATTGAGATAGTGAAGCATCTGAGCTTTTTCCCGAAATCTTGGGGAATGAAATGAAGCTCTTCCAAGCGGCACAGAAAGCTTTTCTAACCTAAATGAGGATAATGTGAAAAGAAATCTGCTAGTTTTGATAATAAGATAAGGAATATTTAAGCCGAAAACAGAGCACAACAAAGATTAGTTACAAATTTTTCACTTCCGAAAGAATCACTTCAGATAAATTGTGGCAGCTGACTAGGAATAACTACGCTATTTGTATTTTCCGACACGACGCTGTTCGTTCCCTCTCATACCATCAATCATTACAAGTAATTCCTCCAAATCAACACCAAACTTTCCTTTCCTCAAACAAAATGCCAGCTCACCTTGAAGAAGATGGAATTCAATGGGGAAATAGCGCCATTGACAATGCACAATATAACACCACTAGTTAATAGTATATAGTCGACGCGATTCGCATAACGCAACTGCAAACAATTAAAAAATTTCGCGTTTATGGAGTATCACTCGGTGAGAGTTCTAAGTGCAAAAATATTCTTACAAAGATATTCACAATGAACTGGCCTTTCTAACCTTTTTTTCGCTCTCTTCGGTGTAATAATCGATCTTTCAAAAGAAGTTCATCAACTGATCTATGCTCCCTCCTATACAATATATGCATATTTGATTTATGCCCTTGAGATTTTGCAGTTGTAAAACGCATTACGAATGTTGTTTATTTCAGTGCACCTGTGTATCAGCCAATCTACCTGTTCTATGGCTTAATTTAGGGAGTCACTGAGGCCAAATTCAAATCGGGAGCTTCATGAAGTTTATCAACAAATTATTCATAAATTGACATCAACTGTGTTCAAGCAAAACGTCATTTCATTTAACCCGAAGGGCAGTTAATGTAAAACGTGAACGAGGCATATCTTATATGAGACCATGAAGCGGACGTGAAAAGATGGTACGAACAACTGGTATAGATGTGGTATTAATTAGATGGATAACTGAAAAAGAATCACCATTTGCCTGATAGTTGCAGTTCGGACGACCGTTTCGGATCCATCAGCCCACTTGACACCTTTCTTGAGCGCCATTTTGCCCTGCAGATGCATCATCAAACATCAAAGACCAAATCTCATAACTTGTTACTTGTGCGTACTGCAATTCAGAACTCGTTAAAAAGTTGAGCACCTCCTTTGGAGACAAATGATTTAGTATACATATGACACTGAATCGAAAATGTTCCTCGAAAAAGTGTAAAAATTCTGTCTCATGCATTCTCGGGAACTGAAAAACAGAACGTTCAATTAAGGACTAGATTTCCGAACCTTTTGATGATTGTTACTTTTTCAGCAAAACGGACCAGCAGGGAGCGTTCTATGAGTGATGAATCATCAGCAAACGAGTCAAATATTACCCATCAAACCAGGTACTGGATTGTAGATATTGGGGAAAGAAAACGGTGACATTCACGAATGCAGAGTAACAAATTAGGTATTGATATATGAAAAGGGATTATAAAGTTCGTGAAGAGAGTGCCGTGACCGTTTCTAGGTGAGCTCTATTGCCTCTCTTCCTGTTTGGCTCCTCTTTATATCCTCAGCCACATACAATATTTAGCATCAGTCGTAAAACAATGTCAGCTAAGTTTCCAATATTATATGACTCTACAGTATTTTTAGACAAAATTTCAATCTACAACAGTGAAATATTTCATCTTTTGAGTGAATTTAAATGTTCATAGCGCATTAGGCTCTTTTGGGAATAACTTTGATCCTTATTTTACTTCGGTACGAGACTCGACAGAGAAACATCCTAGCACACAATTGTTACAGCTCACTGCACTTTATAGCGAAACGTAAATCAAAGTATGGTGCACATTAGTTACAATTTTGTTATTCGCATTTGCTTTCGTTCGAATTTTGAATTTTGAGTTTTTTCAGTTTATTCAATCAAATGAGGTACTTTGCACCTGAACGAAATCAAGGAATATGCAAGGAGAAATGAGCTAGAAGGGCGTGGTTACTGTCGAAAACGGAGATAGGGCGAGATTTAGAAATGGAAGTGCAATATCCCCTCTCACGCCTCACGCCTCACGCCACAGCGCATCCAGGCTCAGCTATTGTTTTCACCTTGTAGGGTATGCCATACTGACAGAACATTACACACATATACATATATACAACTATATACATACATATCCTTGACGACATTGTTGTTTCTCAGGCGCATAATACTAATAATATATATTACAACTGTTTGTTCTTATAATCCTTGGGATGCGCAGAATCAGATTCATAGTAACAACCATATAATACAACACATTATATATATATAGACATCTAGACATACATATATACCCATGTGTGCGAAGAATTATACAGTACTGGGGGAAATAGTTGGAGAATGTGAGGAAAAGAAATAAACGAAACAAAGCAGAAAGGTGATGAAAGAAAGGAAGAAAAAGAAAAAAATTTAAGACAACAAGAGGGGATCAAGTTGTGGTGGCGTGGAAAAGATTATGTAGTGAGGACATTTCCACACATCCGTTTATGGAGGGGTTCAAAAGGTTAATGAGACGCGCCTCCCTAATTTTACGAGAAAGAGTGCCATTGCCTCGAGCGAGAACTTTAACGATTATGTTCACATATAACTGACGAATGCGAAATTTTTCATAGCGGTATAATGTACTACCTTACAGTATATGGCAATATATGTTGTCACCTACACACTTGATCGTACTTCACTGTATTAAATAATCGAAAAACGATCAGACATGAGCGAAATTCGAATAGTGAACGCACGATAAAATTTCTCAACTTAATTTAGGCCTACATATCTTTAGATAGCTGTGACAGAGAGGAAAGGAAGAGGAGCGGTGGAAGGGGGGAAGCGGGGGAGGGGAGGGGGAAGGAGTGATAAGTAATACCTCCACCATCACTTCTATCAGCTACATCAGTGGAAAGACAAATCGTTCGAACGTGCTCAATTATCACAGCAAACAAATAGCTGCAGTGAAAGTCAGAATAGAGGACGAGCTTGCTATGCAGGGTAATACTCGCACTGTTTGTGCGGTGACACCGATGCGATGCTCGGATTTGCATTCTAAATAGGAGAGCAGTAATACAAGTTATTGACGAATTCGCATTCATCAGCTTGCTGGACACACCGTGGCGATGTTGCCGTTATTAGAGTTGCTTCACTTCATCATACTTCGCTGCTTTCGTACAAATAGAATCTCATAGGAATGAATTAAGTTTTTATGAATTAACAGGAATTAAATACTGAAGTGCATTTCGTGGAACATCAGCATTAGGGACCATAGAATTTTTCGTTCACTTCCCACCATACAGTGATGACTAAAAATCAGCACTATTCCGAAGCATTAGCCGAATATTTCGGTGAAATTGCTTCAAGCAGATACAAAAAATTTCCTGCACAGTAAATCTGCGAAACTGCTCAGCGTCCATAGAATAAAGACTCGCCCTGACGCGACTCTTAACGCAAAACAAATGAACTATACGCCATGATGTGCGCGCATCATCAGAGGGCTTCTTATCACTTATCACGTTGGTCATTATCACCCATTATCAGCCTTCAAGTTGTCAACACTGATTACGCATAATCGATGTAAACTGAATGATTGCTGGAAACATAACGACGTTTCAAAAAATTTTTTGTGGGACTTTGTGGAAACAACAGCAGTACAATAAGAGGGCGAATTTGATCCGTTTCTGTCCGGCGAAATTTGCAATGACTGAAAGCGATTCACGACATCAAATAGAGGCACTTAATATCTCCTAACGATATGCTGAGAGTATTTTAGGTCTTCGTGACCTCGCTTTGAGAACACCAACGACAAAAGCGCCAAATGACGAAGGCGCCGGACGACAAACGCTGCGGCTATTTCCAGCATTCTATGCTATGCGGCAGATGATATGGAGTGCTGTTTTCCTTTGGAATCGCATGAGACTGATCGTTATCCACAACTCATCTGTTTATTGTTTCGATTATCGAACTGTTGTGTCGGCTTTCCGATCTATCGGCAGTGTTGCTTTTTGATGCATCAAGAAAAAATCGACTTCACTCTACACTTGCAAAAATCATACGAAATTTCTGCACAGCGGAGCAAAACGAAGTTGTGCGGTTCGACGTCAAAGCTGCTTATCTGAAAGCTCTTCCCAAAGAAAAAATCACGCACTCTCTTTCAGAGACAGAAGAAAACCTGAACTTAGCATTTGCACCAACGAAAGAAACAGACCAGCAAACAATCCCCCGAGAAGTGAGTGCTCTTGCGAAGGAAAAGAAGCCATTGGTCTGGTTATTTTCGAGGCCTCTGAATAACCTATGAACATCGATATACCGGAGGAGGATATCTGTGCGGCAATTTAACCGTATAAAGCAAGTAACGATCTAGAAATAATAATTGATAAAACCTCACCGGAGATGAAACGATCAAGCTGCACCTTGAAGACGTTGAGGTTTCGAGCACGATAACCACGAAGGTAAATAAAAATAAGCTGATCAAGTTGGTCCACTTGTTTTATTTCGAAGATGAAAACAAGTTGTCACATGCGAAAGGAGTCCAGAGAGGATGCGACATACAATGAGAGTGGCATCTTATGAAGGCAGACGAGGACACAGGATATGTTGTGTGAAGGACAATATAGAGATCACCAAGCAGAAATCTTCAACGGGATAGGAAGGAGTGCCGCCGTGGGTGAGTAAAGAGAAGGTGCAAATCGCACTAGCTCGCTGCCCGCCACTTTTCTGAACGTCATGTATTCAGTCAATAGAAAGTATAGTAAGACAGGAAGCTCGGGGCGTCTTTGGAGCTTGCGAAACGCAGCTGAACAAATCGTCTTCCGTTCATCTAGAGAGAGAATTGCAGAGAAAGTGTTTGTGGCAGATTCTCAATATTTATGTTTTTAAAAAGCAAGGAAGCAGAATCGTTGGATTTCATCACTAAAGCAGTTGTGTCCCAATATGAGTGACTTTTAGAACTGTAGTGACGAGCGAGCAATCATAAAAATTGCGTTACTGCAGTGACATCGAGATAGTGTCCTCATTAAGAAGCATTCGATTGTCCATTGCAAATTTTCATCGGCGTCATTAGCGTCGGCGTTAAAGGTTCAGCATGAACACTTCCTGTTCCCCATCAGCCTATTAAATCACCAAAACATTCCAATAAGCCTCTAGCGAACAATTGGTGTTTATGAATCCTGTGGGTAAGTGAGTTGTTAAGTAACACTATCAAGCCATGATTTATACTTTATTGGTGATATTCTAATTTATATTGGAGGAAAACAAATAAAAGAGCAAGTTAAAAAATCTCGTTACATAAAGGCTTTCAAAAATTTGGAAACAGTTCACCTCGGCAAAGTAACATCGAGCTCGTTAACATCAAGTGCAACGAACATAACCACAAGATCGTGCAAAGCAAATACAAACAAAACGAACGCCACATTCTTTGAAGACGTCATAAAGGCTTTCAGTACAACTGCTGTCATCACACTCAGAAAGCAAAACCACTGAAAATATGTGCACTTATAAATACAAAATGGCTTTTTGAAGTACCTAACCACTCATCCAGGAAACAATCGATCAAAATAACATGGCAAAACATCAAAAGTTTGTTCACGAATGAGTGTAACAAAGAATGGATCAATAATCAAATCGAGCGCTGCGATAGGATGCCTACAAAAATTATTAACTAGTAGAGGGGATAACGAGTAGGAATCAGTGGTAACAGATGTATAGTACTTTGGCAGGAGAATTGTATGGTGCACTGAAGGCACAATGATGACTCGACCCTAGTCACGTTGTCGGCGATCTCCAACTTCCGCAAAGAAATAAATCTCGAAGAAGACGAAGACGTTAAGGATGCTGCTGCTTCAGCAAAGATAAAAGTGGCAGAAGTTTCAGCGGAGTCAACTGCGGCGATCCGTGACGAGAAGAGCTCTGACAGCAATGACTCAGAAAGCAATAAGCGGTAAAATTGCATAAACGGCAAATCCAAAAAAGTGCCGTTTTGTTACCCCGTTCAAATAGGAAGTGAAATATGAAGCAGAAGTGGAAGATGGAATTATTCAGAAGTTTGCAAAACATTTGGAAAATCAGCGATAACGAAAGAAAAAAAGGTTATGCTCTACTCTCTGGAGAGATGTCGGAAGCTGTTGATACTCATTAGCTCGTGCAAAGTTTCTTAGACAACAAGGTAAGCTACCTTCGAGTAGTTTATGTGGAGGATGTCAATTTCAGCTTTTTTTCTTCTTTCTTCACGCTGCTCGTTGCAAACAAATCAAAGTAATATCCCCCCCC
>JAARMF010001368.1:18227-28920 GCA_022844705.1 Toxascaris leonina | reverse complement strand
ATATATTCCTCTGAGGAAAATAAACACTTTGAAAATATTTATCGAGGAAAATCCTCAAAATTTAATCACATCAAACGATACGTCTATTTACTTCCTAAATAAGCTTACTTGCTTGTCACAGTTTCTCTTCAACTAAAGGCACAACACAAACTTTTCAAGTGCACAAGCTAATGGCACGCTGAATCCAACATTCGCACTGAATAACTAACCAGGAATATTATTTGAGGTTTCTTTCTTAATAAATAAATATTAATTTAGGTCGTAAATAACCATAAATAGAGAAAAAAGATAGGAGTGAATTCAGGTCAAGATTTACCTATACAAATTTCGGTGACCATCTATTTATGCCACAAATTAGAGGAAATGACTTATCTTCGAGAATGCAGCCTTTCGAAATGCTACAGAAATATAACTAAAAAAAATTGGAAACAGCAATGCTATCAAAGATTTCATAAAAACTTTTTCTTTTACGCACGTCGTGGAATGTCTCCACTGAAACTATTCAATCTAAGAACGAAAATGACTGAAAAACAAAAACTCCACCTGAATTTTAATTCGATAGTAATTTCAGTACGAGGGCGGGGTGGGGGGGGGGGGTGGACCATACTGGAAATATCCTTCCGAATTTCGACTTCAAATTTGACAAAAGAGTTCTGTTCAACGACTACCTGCACGGGCACTTAATAAGTGATCGCATCCACAAAGAAATTTCAGTTAAAATTAATTTCTGATCGAACTGATTTCTATTCCCGAAGAATTCAATTGTTTCATTCATATATATATTGCTTCAACTTCAATGCTTTCAGAGAATGCTATGAACGCAAACGCATCAAAAAGAACGAAGCTGCTTTGGCGGGGAACCACAGCGTACCCGACTACGGCAGCTGTGAAGCACGAAACAAGTTCGCCCACGACGACAAAAAACAACTCTCAAACAAATGCGACGACACATCATCAGAGGCTATCAATATGCGTGAAAGCCAAGCCGAGCAGACGCAAAGAACTATCATCGACGAGAGGCATTTCCATTTGATGTTTCAATGCGATCCCTCACAGCTACCTGATGAGCAACTCTCATTTTCGAGTACACCATCGCTTGAACAGGTATGCCACATCGATACACAACCACAACCTCAACCTCAAACCCAGCAAGAGCCTTCCACACCTGAACAACCTACCTATCAAGCGGAAGCAGTGGAATCCACTACAGAAGCAGATAAGCGTACCCCTGTTGCACCATCTCTTGTTGTTGTTGAATCTGCCTCCTCTGAACCTTGTGCTGATTTCTACTTACAAAATATAACCGGCGATAGTTCAGCAAGGGATGATGAACTACCAGAAAGGCCTGTCTCAAGACGAGGCAGTTATTGTAGAGATGATTTACTTGATAAGGTGATCTCACCGCCTCCACCTTTGGCTAGTGAACTGATCGCCGAAAGTCAAGTGACAAGATCACGAACAGCACATAAATTTGGTCATTGGTCAAGTGATAGTGAAGAGGAGGGCCAAACGGAAGGCTATCACAAACTTTCCGAACCGGAAGACGATGAACAGGAACCGGAATTGAAGAAGGTGATCAGCACCGATGAGTCGGAAAAAGAAACCAACGAGGAATTCGAAGAGAATTCTGCTGAGAATGCACATGTTTACGAGCGCCTTCAAGAATCGAATTCACCGTCACCATCACCTATGCGGGAGACATCAAGTTCAAGTCCTTTCATGGTCTAACTGATTGTTGCTCATTCATCTCTTGCTCTACTTTGCTCTGCCACACATGTGCTCAACAATCATTCCACAAATATGCTTATTTCTTCATAAACTCTTACTCACCAATTTATTTCAGTAACGAATCTATAAATAATAATTTAGTCTATAAGTAATAATTTAGTAATAATAGTAATAAAAATAAGTTTAATAGTAATAACACAAGCATTTTTATATTTTATATTGATATTTTTCTTCTGAAGGTGCACAAAGCCAAAAAACGGGCAAAAAACAACAAAGAAAATGCTTATTTTCCGTTGTCTTATCTCACCAGGTTGTAAATATCAAAAATGGAATCCAGCATCGATGCTAATCTTTCAAGCTTATACGAGAATGCCTTTAGCTAATAAGAAACACTGCAACCTATCAATTGATATTCGTAGAGAATAATCAAAATTTCACTGCCTTCGATGGGTTGCGTGATTATGAGAGTTGATAAATAAAAGTTGCTCATGTGTGGTCTTTTAAAGATTTATTTCTAGCCATGTTTGAGTGATAATTAAAAGAGACTGCTCTGTCAACGGATATACCATAAAACGAATGAAATTTGGTTTTTTTACTTATTTTTTTTATTTTTTTAACACAACGGAAAAGAAAATTTCAATCGCATGGGTTGATATCAAAAACTTCCCATATATTTGCCTATAGCATCCCTCCTTATTCCCAACTTTACTAGTGCATTTGCGATTGCTTCCGCTTTTGTCCGTTCAGTAGTTATTGCTGTTGTTGTTTCTACGAAAGCACACAGTCAAGTTCTTCCCAAAAAAAAAAAAAAAAAAACTGCCGTTTCGTAGCCACTTCTCGCTCTCCGATGGTAAACGAAGTAAGTGGGAGCGAGAAATACGAGAGGTGATAAGATAAGAAAAAATACTGATTAGCCTCATGTTCATTAAAAATTAAGAGGTCGTCTGGTTCTGCTTTACATCGAATAACATTTCCCTAAAATCCGTACAACTTCAGGTGGCACTTCAATCACTCTCTGCCAAATTCAAGCAATGATCATCTGCATTTTTGCTTAAGATCACATTTCTGCAGTGATTCTTGCATGCATCACACTCTAACCTATGCACCATACTGCCCAAAATTGCTTTTTTTTTCTCCCTACTAAGAACGTGACAGCTTATTCGTTCCAGAAAAATTCCTGAGCAATAAGCCTTCTGAATTTGGCTGTAATGCTCACTCATGCGATAAAGACCGGAAATGCGCAACTTTGAGAAAATCTTTTCTCTTACAAATAAAAATAAATAAAGGAATTTGTGAAAGCCGATATCGCATGTTATCGGCCTATTTAATATCCATAAGATAGGCGAATATAATTCAGCCAAAATTGCATATTTCCGGTTTGCCTTTTGATAAAAACCCCAATGGGTTGTGTGATAGATCGTAATCACTGTGATTCCATCTGTGTTCATTTGCATTTTTGTATATAAATGCTGCCGAATGCTGCCATCTTTTTATTTTTCAACGACAAAGATATGTGCAAAGATGCAATCACTTTTATTAGATCGTTATGAAGTGCATATATATGCGATACGTATAAATGTGTATTTTGTCGAATAAAAAATAGATGCATAAAAATTGAGAAAAATCAAAGAAAATTTCTATGGAAAAAAAAAGAAAAATGGAAAAAAAAGAAAAATGGAAAAGAAAAGAAAAATGGAAATTAAGTTTACAATGAGGAAAGCATTTCGAAAAATTTTCAAAAAAAAAAAATTAAATTAAAACCCCATTTGTCCATTCTAGTAATTTGGAACGTTTGCGATATTATCAAAAGACGTACCCATAACGACCCCTCTAAACCCTCTATATCCATAATTAAAAAAGCCTATTGCAGCCAAATATCATCACCTTCTCGATGTTTTCTTTGAAATTTGGGTAACGTTGAGTAACTATCACAATGAACTGACAAAAAACTATAGCAGAGAATCCGTATTTTTTAGTCGCAAAAATTTTGTTATATAACTTATAAATTTTCTCAAAAATTTATTAAACTCCTCAGACAAGGGAATATATCATTCAATACTTAAAATACTATTACAAATAGAGAAAGCACCCCTTTGAACTCTTCAAAAACCATCAGACCTGTCACCACAAGACTAAAATCTTTATACGAACAAAACTCTTTAAGATATAAGGACCCATTTCCCTGATAAAGAAGCAGCTGACGTAAGAAGTGAAAGACATCTCATATTTCAACGATTCCAATTAGTTCTGGTTAAAACAAACCCTTACCTATGACATTTTTAACCCCCAACTCGCTGAATAATGATGCCAAAGGTATATCCGTTATTAATTATGAAATAATAATAATAATAATAATAATAATAATAATAATAATAATAATAAAATAATAAACTTAAACAGAAGATGCACTAAGATGACTTCACGGTACTTAACCGTATATCATTTGCCTTATTCCACGAGATACTGTTCTCTAAACATAAATAACCAAAAGGAGATCTCAGAATATCACAAAATTTCAAATAAACCCTCTCTAAATTTGGAAGAAAACACTTCTCGCCTATTCACCTTCTTTCTTTTTCCCTATAAAGATCGAAAAAAATATCTTTCCTTTCTATATTTAAGAGATTTTCTATCTTAAACTTTAGGAAAAAAGTAATCCTCGTCTCAGAAAGGCAATCCCTTAGGAAGTCTTCTTTAAGGCCCTACACTAAATGACACAAACTCTGCATGAAATATTATTCAGCAATGCTCAACTAAAAGAAGAAATCAAAATAACAATCATAACATGTTTCACTAAAAAATAAAAATAAAAATAAAAAATAACCATACTTTTGGCAATAAATTTATAAATCACATCTCCCTCCTTCAAAATAACTCTCTATAACTCAAGAAATTGAGTAAACAAAGAGCAACATATCAGTCAGCCTGATGCAAAGACCGAATAAGAAGTGTGTTACACTCATATATCTACTATCCCATCGTAATAGGCCATGTTATCCTAAATAAAATCAATTATCCAACATTATTTAAACGATGCACCCTATAGCGCAACAAAATTTATATTTGACAGGTATAAAGCAGCGAACAATTAAAATTATTCAACTCCATATGATAAGCATCGATTAAATGCACCGGTGATAGGTATGAGGTAAAAGAAGACTCTTGCGAGGAAATTAGACAGCAGAAAACAAACTCTTTCAAAGACTCTAAAAAGATTAGAAGAAAAAGTGAAAGAAACTATAAACACATAAGCAGACTCTCGAGGAGTAGAATCTAGAAGCCGTATCAAGTGAAGGAAGGAACGGAGATAACGGAACAGGAAATATTCCCTTCCCATAAGCAATAAAGGAGATGCTTAAATAAATAAATAAATAAATAAATAAATATATATATATATATATATATCTTAAACTCTACTTAAGAACATACAGTTCTGGGCTTGTTTTTAAACAATGTCAGGCAGTCTGCTGTCACCGAAGCCCAGAAATATCGCTTTAAAAAACCTCTGCCTACCTGCCCGTCCTCAGTGACTTGCATCATGTTGTCCTGGATGTGAGCTAGATAATCACCCGTTGGACCTAGCCGTTATGCACGGACCTACAATTGGGATGCATCGTTTAGCTGCCTATTCATCGTGAAATATGCTTATCACCACCTTTTTCCTCCAACCTAATAACCTTTGCTGGTGGAAATGCCCGATTTTCTACACTGTGTTAACCGATTCATGCAACCATATAGACCCCACCCATGGAAGGAGCTCTCCATATATATCTTCGTCTGCCTCCAACAACCTTTCGCCACGAAGACGGGGCCACCAAAAGGGTGAAACTGCCTGTGCACTGCAATTACAACGAATCACTGTGGGCAGTGCTTATAGCAAGTCGGCATAAACAATGGTTCCTATGCTTCCATCGACTATGAAGGATCCTTTGCACACATCCCAACTGAGCAAGCCAAAACGTACTTGAATACGGTATTCTAAGCTTCATTAACAACTACCATTATCAAAGACAGCTTATCAACGAAATTGACATCCATATAGCAGACGTTATTCGAGTTGACAAGGATTACTTAAAAGCTTAAGCTTTTTCTCAAAGAAGTTTCTAACAAATTTTCAACGTTTATTGCAAAAATTTTGAAGATAATATTACACATACTGCTCTAATATTTATTAAAACGTTATAAAATAATATTAAAACGACAAAATTTCGGAATCTTTCGCAATATAAACAATCAAATAAGCTAAATCCTTGAACTTTGAAGAAAATAATACTGCCACACTATCGATGTAAAGCTCAGCGTTAAGCTGTCAATATCCTTGAATCAGAAAAGAACTCTAACTTCCGAGACTCACTTAATTTCATGAATTAAATTTCATTCGATACGTTGCCCTTTGTCACGACCTTAAATATGATTTCGCTTGTGCCGTTCTATAAGACAATTCTATCCAAAAGTTTCTTTCTCCCTCTCATCCTGACCCCTAAGCCCTAGGTCAAAAGCCTCATATTAACTCGACGCTGCAGTATTCAGACTCGAGCTTGACCCCATGAATGAGCTTGACCACAACGATCGCCTATCTAATAAAATATGGCATAGCTCGAGTGCTAAAAGAAGATGCAAGCTGCCGGAAGATAAAGGAACATGAAAAAAGAGGAGAGAAAAAAACATGCAAAGACTTCAAAAATAAAAAAATAAATAAATAAAAGTACGTTTGAAAAAATAAAAAAATAAAAACAATGCCCACTGCCTTTGACGAATAACACACCTTTCTAGCTATTAAAAAGTGGGCAAAACACCACCTTAAGAAGCACATAACTTCCCTATTTATAAAAGTGAATATGCAGTATTCTTTAGTATCTAGAAAAGGAAGACAATAGGCCTTCTCTGAGATCCGAAAAGGAAGCACTCTGGAAACATCAAAGACTGAATGCCTCAGCGTATGTGATTTGCAATGCACCCCATCCTTGAAATGTCGTTCCATAAGCAAGCTTGATTCATTACATGGCCTCAGGCACTAAATTTCGAGGATTTTTGAATGCACATAGGCTTATTCAAGTAGGTCTGGCCTCGCAGTCGCCTGAAAATCTTAGCATTTCTGGCCTAAGGAGAAGAAGGCCTCGAGAAAATGAAGGGTTTAGCTCACGCACGACCTTGGCTACCCAACTGAGGCTATTTTGACTTTCTGAAATCACTCACGGACTACCCGTACCATGAATATAGCGGGATATCGAACTCACCAACAAACCCGACACGTGCATCGCCTGTCTTAGCAACGTCAAAACCTTCTCCAGCTCCACCTCCTCCACCTTTTGGCGTAATAAGCTCACGTCTGAGCTTAGCGATACGTGCCTTTAGCATACCCAAGTGGCCCATAGTCGCTTTGTTCTTTTGTGTTCGGGCCATCTGCAGTATAAACCCATCAATGAATGAGGCTGATAACCATCTATGATAATGATAACCATCTATAATAATGAAATATCTTAAATAATTAGATGGAAAGACCATGGACAGCGGGATGGAAGAAGAAATGGAGAGAGGTGGACGGGGAAGGAAAGAAATAATCAGTGATAATCAGTACGAAGGAAAAATAATGGCCAAGACTATTGTTAATAGTGACCAAAGCTTCAGGCTTAAAACCATCATGACCTGAAGCTTCACAATGAGGCTTCACAATCCTCAGGATGGAGTAATTTCTTCGAGAATAATGAGTAGAACTCTGAAACGGAATTCTCTCAAAAAATTTTAAGGTGTCGGGAAATTTTTTGAATTTGGAGGCTCAGAATGCCAACTATAATACTGATTGCCCCACGAAAAAATTTCACCCCTAGAAACCCGGAAATCCGTTCATAGTCGGGATTCTCACCACTAATATAGAGTTAGTCGCGCCCTATGCTGCAATATAAACCCCCCCCCCCCCCCCCTTAATATATAATTAAGAACAACTGAAACCTTTTCTGAATCGGTTCCGGAGTCTTCCCACATAAAAAGCTTTCACCTTCATCAAAAAAAGAAACGATGACACAGCGGTCATCAGCCCTTCCGGTCATCAAAAATACAAAGGTTATGGACACAGCAAGACCTTTTCCGAAAAGCAAAAGTTTCCAGAAAAATTTTTCTCTGTCATTTCAATCTCTTTTCCTCTACTGACTATATGCATTCCCATATTCTGCATACTCTCCAAGAGTCATCAAGGGCAGCAATCGCCCATCTTTTACCTGGAAACTTTGCCTATAACTTTGCGAGTAAGAAGCAAGATCATACGAACGGCATCTAAATGCCATAAAAATTGCGTTACCTCGGCCTCGATTTCGGCGATTTTCGCCAAAATTGACATGGCGATCAGAGATTATATTGGCTGCTGAAATATAAAGGCGATACAAATTCACAGAGTCGATTTAAGCACAAGGTATATACACGTCGATACCTCATATAATGATGCAGCTAGTAAGTGCTAACATTTTAAGCATAAAAAATATTTAAGAAAATCAAAGGGTATTGCCCCACCTGAAGTACTTGAGTAGGGTATTGCCCTACCTGAGTGTTGCCCTACCTGACTCAACTCTGAGATTTGAATATTACAGCCGTCAAACCTCTTTCCAGAAAACTGCGCAGTGATCCAAAACTCTCATGAGACTTCGTAAAGGTCAGGAAAAACAAGTGGAAAAGGTTGCTATGAACTAGCATCATATCAGCTTCTCCACTTAGTGACGTGGGGGTTGACGCAATATAAGATCGAGCTAGAGTTGGGGAGGTCGGGTGGAAGGTCGAGTTCTAAAGTGATGCAAAAAATAAAAATTGAGAGGATATAAAAATAATTTATATTTGGAATTTGAATAGTTTTTATAAAGTTTTTATAAAAATTTATAAACGCGGTTATATCGATGATATGGGGGATTATGTTTTGGTTGAATACAAAGAAATAAATGCCCTTTCGTTTTTTTTGAGGTTTTTAGCTTTGTATTTGTGGTTTTCTCACGGTTTTTGCACCTTGAACTGGTGTTCTATTCGGTTTGGTTGACCCCATTTGGGCGATCGATTCGTGTTTAGCTGACCCTTAGCCAAGTGCCCGAAAGGTCATTCGGTTGTCTTCCGGTAAAGAAATAAACCGGACCAAACAGAAGGGTTCTTATATTCGGAATGGGACGATGTTTCGATTGGACTATCAGAACGGGGCTATTAATAACGAGTGATCCCTGTATATCACAGAAGGTGGCGTTATATGGTGCTTATGGCGTTATATGGCGCTTATGTCCTTCAGTCAACTAGACGAAACTAGTTCAACAAACATCACATTCTCATCGGGAATGCCTAAATAAACTGTGTGAAATCGTTTACAATGGATGCACTTTTAAGCTTCACTTGTTTTAAGCTTCTCCTGATGCACTTTTAAGCTTCATCCCACTTCTTAGCTGAAAAATATGAATGACTTACAAACTCCCCAATATGTTTTGGCATTAACAACAATTCAAAGAAAATTAGCGATCAGCACGAAAACACGGTTCCGGATGTCACCAATTGCAAGGTATACAATTACCAAAAATCAAGGTATGAAAATGAATCGACGTCTAGCACAGGTGTAAAGCCGACTCCAAATTGGCCAGGTTGAGCAACGCATGGGGTGGAGACGTTAAGGAAGGTGGCCAAGCAGCACAAAGCAACGCATAGCCGAACGAATTGAAAGTGACTGGACAGGTATATTAGCGTGAGCGTGACCTCAACTCTTCCACCTCAACTCCCTGACCTGTCGTTTGACCTCCTGCTTCGAACCTTCTCAGTTGTGATTTCTGAACATGGCCAAAGCTAAATCTACCTTCGAAATGAGCACGGTTTGACTAGGACTACGACGACTACGTACGTGTTTTTCTGTCATCTTTTGCGTCCCCCCCCCCCCGACCCCACCCCACCCCCTCCCCTCTTACGGGAAATAATTTCATCACTGAAATCTAAATTTGTTTGCAAAATTAATCTGGCACACAAGTGCTAAGGAAATAATTATGTGCTTTCAATATTATATTTTCACAAAAATTTGTGACAATCAAATAAAAATTTGCATATACGAGGACACCATCAACCAAGAGCACCTTAATAAACACAAGAATTCGAGCAACAAGTTGACCTTTGACCTTCAATAACCGCTCTCATGGAAATACCCGAATATTGAATAAAATTGCCAACCGCTCGGGGGAATTCACTTCGGGCAACCGATAAGAATTCCTCATAATGAACCCTATGAATTTTGAAATTGCCGCTTTTGTTATCGTAGATGGCTGCTGATTTAGGTAAAAAGCGAGTTTTGGATTTTAGTACTTGTGGGGGATTTTCCACAGACCGTCGTCTGTATTTCTTTTTCCTGGAGCAAGAGTACTTAGACTCCGGCTCCGACTAGAAGACTCCGGCTCCGTCCATTTTGTCGAATCACAAGCGAGATCATTAAGAAAAGAATAGTCGAATGTTTCGCAGAACTGCAGTGGTGTCAAGCTTGTAATCGCGTGATCGGAACTCGTTTGTCCGAGTCCGTAGAATACACCACGCCTTAATCTCTTGCTGGTCCTGGACTATCCCTAGAATCTGGACCATCTTTGGACTACCCCTAGTCCTGGACTATCCCTAGAATAATCACTGGACCATTTCTGGAACAACTACACCCGCGAACGGTTGAGCTGTAGTGATACACCAACTCCTCTGTGTTTTGAAGTGATTTCCTATGTCGGAACGCCCTTTGAGCGGCAAATTCAAAGGATTGAAAAGGAGATGGATGTGCGCATTGTTGTTGTTGTTTATTGTTGTCGAAGAACAAGCTTGACTGAGGGAGGGAAGCTGACGAAGGGGAGGAAGGGTATAGCAATCGAGCGAATTGAAATATTAAAGCACTTACGTATGAATTACTTGTGTGAAGTCGAATATGCATATTATTATATATAACAAATCACAATTTAGTACAATAGTAAGGATACCCCCCCCCCCC
>JAARMF010001367.1:32060-44584 GCA_022844705.1 Toxascaris leonina | reverse complement strand
TTCCTTTCAATGCTAATAAATAAATAAATGCGTTACACAAATTCCCTACCCATCTCTTTTAAGACGATTTCCTTTCACTGCATAGCGATGATCGAGAGCAGAATTTTTTTCTAGGCATTCCCGTAAGCTTGACAAGTAATCTGTGAGGCTGGCTCGCAACATTTTAGGACATTTTTTAATCGGAAGGCTTCTATTGCGTTATGCATCTCAATATTTTCGTTTCTAAATTTCCGCATATGAGATTAATCAGACACCCTCTGCGGTCACGCGCTGTTTTAATATGCGCATTGCGATTCAGCTTTGTGACATTTATATTTGTTTATTTATTTATCTGCTTATTTATTTATTTGTTTATTTATTTATTCATTCATTTGTTTAGTTGTTTATTTATTCATTTATTCATTTATTAATTTGTTTATATAGACAATCCCCGTTTGCAGCATGGGCGCAATATAGAAGTTATTATGTGTTTTTATCATTCAATAGTCAATATTGGGCGTATTGATGAGCTGAACGGAAGGCAAAAGCAAATATGACGCTTACTTTTGTGCCCTCTTTTTTCTTTTTTTTTCTTTTTTTATTTGCAAAATTATGTTCAATGCCTACAATCCAAGTAGATTTGTATGCACATAAGTTGTCAAATTGACAGTCTCGAGTTGCTAGTTTTGTGAGATTTATTCTATTCAAAGCAGCATATAACAAATTGCAATAATAAGGCGAGCCGACTTCGAATGGTACTGTCATATTAGCCATACAAATATAGACTCTGCAAAATTCCACTTGCTTCGTGGCGCACTCAGCTACCAACTATCTTTCATGTTTTCCTATAGCCCTCTGATCTTTAATCACACGAGTATAGGAAGGATCGCTACCCAAGCCAATTCGTGAAATTTTCAACCACCTATCACTCCTAATCCAGTCTACCCGTTGTTAATAAAGCTACCTGCGCGCAGGTAGTGCAGTGTTTAAAGTTCTAGTATCTCAATACATGAATGCCAATAATACCACTTCCATCAGAATATAGTTCACCTTCGCATAATCTTCTCATTATTGTAGTAAATTTGAAATGCGCGCTATAATTTGTCGATGCAAATGTACCTGCATGTGACCAGATTTTCAACAGTTGAATTAGTGTTCGCGAATGGCGAAGCTTTTTGCCACATTGCTTTCCCTCGTGAGCTTCTCCAATTATTCCATAGATTTGCTTGGTTGTTTTTTGTAACCGTTTTTTGGCGTTCCATTATCCTGGTAGATAATTTATAAAATAGTTTTATTATTATTTTTTATGTCAGCTAGCCGGTTGAACTAGAGTGCATTTCAGACATGAAATGGCTATAGCAAGAACGACTAATCATTTTGCATAACCGATTTAAGAGCTTATATTATAGTATGGTATATATTTACAAAATTTATATTGTTAGCTTCAAACTGGCTTTAACTAGAGTAAATTAGGTCAATCGTTGGAGATGCCTCATCTAAGCATATATAGTCGTTGCCAATAAGTGAATGAAAGCCCATCCGTATTATGGATGAATAGAATTCGCTCAATTCATCATTCATCAATCAAAATCCTAGTGACGAAAATTCTATGTTTACTCCAACGGTTCCCCTCTGTCTGTTCCTCTAAAGAATATCGCACAAAATTTCGAATTTCCTCTCGAATAAATTGCTCTTCGATGGTGATGGATACAAGCAACTCCACCAAGAGAAAAATGAAAAACAACAACATAAATTGCTATGATCATTCCACTATCAATCAAATTCCACTTCTATAGGCTATCATGCCGCCGCACATCATTAATGGCATAACGCTCCGCCGGATAGAGCTACTTCAATGGCTTTGAAACTAGCCTATTTGCATATTCTCTAGGGTCTATTTGTAGTGTATAGTGGCATTTGCTTCCTTCTAACATAAATTCTTATAAACAAGCATAGTTTTTATTCCACATATGTTTGTGCGTTGTGCTAAAATCTCCACACAAATACTACGTAATTTCAATGTCTGTTATGATGAGTAGTGCAACTGGTCATCCGG
Organism: Toxascaris leonina; assembly: GCA_022844705.1. Lineage (NCBI taxonomy): Eukaryota > Metazoa > Nematoda > Chromadorea > Rhabditida > Ascarididae > Toxascaris > Toxascaris leonina. The sequence goes on along the minus strand of JAARMF010001367.1, from coordinate 42,549 downwards.
CATTAATTGCTTTATTTTATTCGACTCCTTCGTCAACACATGAATATTCAGGTTGTATTCCTATAGTAGCACCTCACTTTTCTCAAAGTCCTATGAAAGGGGCATTATGACCGGGGATTCTAGCGCATTCAGAAAGAACCATAATTAGATAATAAATCAGCGATGGGTTTCCTAGAAAATTTCAGGGGTTTTCAGAGAAATTCATCGGAAAACACAAAACTTTTAGCCCCACCGTCTTTCATTTCTCCATCAGAGAGTCGCTCAAGTAATGCACATTAGAGCGGCATTGTCCCACTTTCCCCTTTCTTGATCTCACTTTCCCTTCCCCGCCACCCCAGATTTCTGCGTATTTATGTGAAAGTCGATTCATATCAGTTCATAGTCAATGCGGTGCAAACTCCATCACAAAACAATGAACTGAGAACTAAAAAAACGTTGAGCCAGGAACGTAGGTCGGAAAATGTGTTGCGCCAAAATTTGTTCCAAGCTTTAAAAGCTCTAAAAAATTTCTGAAAATCACTTTGAAGGTATGAATGTGTTCTATTTCTAATTACGCTCAATTAAATGATTTAATAAGGATAATAGACGCTTACATTACATATGGCTTGAAAAAAAAAGATGTGGAAGTGATGCAATATGAAATGATTGAGCAAACTTCCGTGCTTCTTCGTCCATTACTTACCTGTCCACTTCCGTTCTCAGGTGTCTAGCATATTTGCAATCGAGCTATAAATATGCTATTTTATTGCTAATTTATAGATGTAAAGAGAGAGAATTTCCGCCCTCGATGAAACTTTTAATCAACAAATGAAGAAGACTTCCGTCTAAAGCTTCATTTTTTTTTCTGAAGCGATTTAGCTTGAACGGCACCAACAAGCGTAATAGATGGGTTTGAAAATGAGCCTTATTCGATTATTGAGTTATGTGCATTTCTCATCCATCCTATTCTGTTAATCGTTTTCCTAGCGATGCGCTGTATTATAGTATGGTAATCTCATGGGTAATGAAAGCGATCTTCGTACTGGCTAGATTTTCATACTCACCAGTGAGCTGTATCTATACGGTCGTTGGATGAAAACCAAAAAAAAGCTAATCCCCCATAGGTGAGTGGGTGATTGAAAAGATCTAAAGGTTAGATTTCTTGGCTATTTTGGGCCAATATTTTAGGTCCTCATATTTCATAATAATTTATTGTTAGTACTTGCCTAAATAAATGGGTCAAGGCCTATTCTGGGAATTGTTGAATGCATGACAAGTAACTTCGTGCAAAAAATTCCTTTAAAACTGCGCGAAATGAAATCATTTTTCATTTCATTTGAAATCCTTCTCAGGTGAAACATTACTTTTTGCAGAAGGTTTTTGCACTCTTGCGATAACGATGATCGGAAAGTGCATTCAACTAATTTCGTCTATGAATAATAAATAGTTTTGGACAGGACTTTCCTAGTCAAAACTATGAGATGATTTTATTGGTTTCGAATAGGTATGATGAGTCATACGATGCTATGTAATAGGTTTTTCATCGAATTGCTTTCATAGACTCATTGACGTATAAAAGATCAATCATAGCTTCTGTCGTCTTTGCATTTAGTAGGTATGAAATTGAGTGGATCTTCACTGGAAACGATGACGTTCATAGCGTTTGCGTTTTCTAAGTATACAATGCTTTTACATCTATCAATGGTCTAATGAAATGAATGGTCACATTTATTTCTTTCAAAAAATAGACGGTATTGGTTTGCCGCCCAAGAACGTTAAACCCACTTTTAAAAGGGACGATCTTTTTCTTGGTGAGACTGGGCAATGCTGCCCTCTCGAAGAAGGATGGCGCACTCGTTTGTCCCGAGCATTGAGAAGTCAGCCGTTCTCTACGCTTGCGTAAGTGTTGCACATCTATACTTTGATTCATCTTTGAAGGTGTTGTATGTTATAAGTATTACATTTGAGCTTTAGTCTAGTTCTTTACGCTACTCTTCCCTCTCTCCCCCCTCCTTCCCCCTCCCCCCGGCCCCCACCCTCCACTCGCCTGTCACGCTGTAATTGTTGATTTCGACTTTTCACCAGTGTTTCAACTTATTTGTTCAGATATGATAGCAATGAGTTCTCAAGAGAAGTGTGGTATATATAAGCAAAACATCAGAATGCATGGGGTGAAAATCATTTGTTATATTGCCCCACTTTGTCTTTTTTAGCGCACGACGGGAATAGATGTAATTGGCTTATTTGATTTCTTTAATTCTGCTATTACTAAAGCTGCTAAAATATAATATTTACAAACTAGAGCTTCTATAGAATGTGTTGCTGGGAAAAGATTGATGGTGGGATATCAAATGTTCTTGCTGCAATATCGATATCATGGATAGCGATGTGCTTCATGCTGTGGTTTTCGCATCACCCCCCTCCCCCCCCCCCCTCTCNCCCCCCCCCCCCCCCCCCCCCTCTCCCCTCCATCCCTTCCCTTCCCTTCCCACCCATGATATTCACAAGCTCAACAGTGCGCTTTATACACATTATTCCGATTAGCATCTAACTAGCCATTCAATTAATAGTTTCTTTTCGTTTCATTCACCTAAATGCCATATTTTTTCATTTTGGTTGTGCAGCGACTTTTTCGATTGCTACCGAATCTTTGAGAAGAATGATCTCAAACACTAATATCTTCAATCGTTATTCATTCATCTATTAAATAATTTTTCCAATTTCGATTTATTTACGTTCCTCGCAGAATGCATCGAAAAATGCGAAAGAACCTAACGTGCTTCTCAACTCCATCATAGGTAGAATGAACAGAAAATATATGAGCTAATCGGTTGTTGTTTGCATTCGATTGTTTGCTTGCTTGTTTCATACTTACATCTGCCGTAGTAGCAATTGTATCGCTCAGTGGCGTCAAAAGATTCCAAATTCGCATCTCATAGTGGATGTTATTGCTTTGAATTTTTTGAGTGGATAGAGTTTATATTATGTGCGAATGATGGTACGAGAAAAAAAATTTAGCATACGCGTTCATTAATTCGACTCCGATGCGGGGCACTTATATCATCGCAATGTGCGAGATATACACCTTAGATGGACTAGTTCCATAGCTCTTCTTATAATTTATTTCTATCTTACCTGTTATATCTTATATATGTTTATATCTTGTATAAAAATATCTTTATGTCTTATATAAAATTTACAATCCACACCTCTTATCCATACCCGTTTCGCCTTGAATATTTTCGCACAGAAGTATCGCCGCTAAGAATACTCCACTTCGTCAAAGTGGATGAGATTTTCGTTCTCTTTTTAAAGGTTTTCCGAGAAAAAAACTCTTTTATGAAGTTTTATCTCACTTCATTTATTCATTTCTCACAAGTTTCAGCGAAATGTCATATTTATTCGCATCCATTCGCAAGCTATCTTCGTCTTTATTTATGCACAACATTGATGAATCTCTTTTGTTTCATAACTGCTTGAATATAGATTTTTTTCCACGAAAGGATGATTTTAGTGCGATAAGAAAAAAATGAGCCGATGTCATAGGCATTCTATTTCGAGGTGTATTTCGGATTTGATGCGTTGAGGTGTCGATTTCGTGGTATTTGTCGATCGAGCATAAGTGATTACGCATTGCGTAATCCTCTTTCGATTCTCTCAGCGCTAAAAAAATTCCACTCAAGAGTACAGCATTCATTTCAATATTCGAAATAACTGCTAGTGCAAACTCCTCACTGAGTACAGCTCACCGTTTTTTTTGACATTATAAATCAAATTACAATATTTTTACAAATAATTTCACTTATCTTTTCTCGTGTATATTGATTATATTTTTCTCCGTCCATCATTTAGATCGGTTTATCAATCAGGTTGTTTTTTTTTTGTTGCGTTATACAACGAATCTTTGCAATGAAGCCACTTGAAATCGACGCATCTCTCATTCCATCATGCATAAGAATTTAATTGTGCTCTTGTCGATACATTTAATAAACTGCTGTCTCTTTTTTTTTTCAAGTAGGCTATAAATAGGAAGTTAAAAAATTAAAACATCGATTTGCTTCTAAATTTTCTATTTTGATCCCCGTTGCAGTATGATCGAATATTTCAAACTTCAATACTCAATAACAATATAATTACTGTTATTCAATAGGAAACTAAATAGGTGTGCATTTTCAAAATATTTTATTGAATGATGATAATTTCCATTCAGAGGCATTCCTGATAAACTTTGACCTTATTTGTTAGAGTTCATCTGAAATGCCTTTGAGGAAGACATTTGCCTTCCTCAAAAATCGAATTTGTGTTCATTTTGGTCATTTTAATTAGATGTTGGGATCATTGACCCTTAAATTGCTTCTCGTTCCAATCATTAAATTTCGACGAGCAACTAGCTAACACTCCAACAAGAATACTATTTTTCTAGGCAAAGAGAAGGCTGGGGTGAAGAGGGGCCCGGGAGGGGGGGGGGGGGGGNGGGGGGGGGGGGGCGAGGGGAAGAGTAGGGGGAAAGGTTCTATACTAAGTTGCTAAGTAAAACACTGATTCCCAATATTTCCATTTAAGCTGCATCGCTATCATCTGATTTCCTATGAATTTCTTTCGATTACCTAATATTTGGGTTCTAAACATTATGAATTTGAAAGTTCTCTTAGAGCAATGTTTTTGTGAGTGATGATCAATGCAACAACAAAAAAAAACGAAAAACCAATTCGGCATTCGCATTTGCCTGATATAATGGATCCTCATCGCCGAAATGGCATCAACCAAAGCATCGGTTTAATCAGCGTTTCTCCACTGTTTGCTTGCCATCTCGGCAGCAATAATGTTGAAGATATTTTTTGCTAAAGTCTGCAATTTCTTCACTTTATTTTAAATTCGGAAATTATCCATGTTGATCTAGGCTAATTCCCGCAAGCATAAGTTGTGAGGCGATATTTTTGGCCATAAGTTATTAGGCCATATTCTTGACCATAGGTTGTCATGCCATATTCCTGGCCATAACTTGTTGGGCCACATTCTTGACCATCAGCTATAAAGGCCATATTCTTGGCCACATATGATGTAGCCTAGTAGTTTTTGTTAATATGATCGCATTTAATGTCGATATCGCCTACAAAGAACCATTCAATATGTGTTTTGCATCGGTTTTATTACAGAAATTGCACTTCTTGAAATAATTAATTAAAATCTGCTGTCTTTTTTTCTTTAATTAAATTTTCGAAATCCGCAATATAGGCTTCGGCTTCTACAGAAATGACGGAAATTTCGAGTGTACTTGGCTAAGTCTATACTGTCGTTCTATAGTCATTTCTATTCAAAACTATAGCGCACAATTGAAGAGCTATTTAGTGTTCATTTAACTCATTCCTTTTGAAGCAAATTGAATTCATTTATTTCATTTCAGCACAATTTATCAAAATATCCATCAAATATTTTTAGTTTATCTCTAAACGATCAACACAATATCACAAATAATAAATATTATTTCACAAATAACCTTTTTTCCTCTTAATTTAATTATTTAGTCATCTATCTGTTCGTGTTAATCATATTCGAACAAATATCAATACAATATATATTAATAGTTTTTCGTTTTTTTTCGCAAACATTTAGTGGAATGATCAAATTACCGACGAGAAATGTTTTCGGTGAAACGTTCGCCTGATTTAAGAGTATAAACAAATTTCACGGCATCTTAGAACATCTATGAGCTCATGGGAATTGATGATCGTAACGACTAGAATTCGTCTATACGATAACCGTTATATTTAATTGAATAGTTTAATGCACTTAAATAGGCTATTCGCCTCTAGGAATACTAACAGAGCGACACAAGTCATCAGGAAAGATGGCTTATATTGTAGGCATTCGGCGAAAGATGGACTGCAGAAGAAAGGTTTATATTGTAGGCGTGCTGCGGAAGACGTAATGCGGAAAGATGGCATGAACTTCAATGTGCTGTAATTTTTTGAGGCTCTTTTTTCCGGCAAAGTTCTGCGAGAAATGGATCATAGACGATCTATAAAGACGTACGTTTATATACATATGCAAATATGCGTGGCATTTTATAGGAGTTGTCTCATCTCGTGATTTAAAAAAAAAGGTCAGATAATCAAGCCTGATCACTCGACCTTTTTTGCTACTTAATTCAAATTCGCCACAATGTTTCTTTCGTTGGAATTCCTCTGATTACTTGATCAAATTCAAAAACTTCTATACGAATAATGTGCCCATATATTAGGTTTAATATTGTTAAAACTTCTTTTCGACCTTTGAATAGGAAGAGCTGCATGTCTATGCGCATTTATTTCAGACACTCGGGCCTGGCCAAAAAATAACTCGAACGCTAACAATAAAACCTATGCTATATTACTTCGAAAGTTTCTCGATAATTTTCATCAGAAGATAGTGGAATTGAGCGCAGAAATTTTCCACAGTTTAGTGCTAGAAAAAGAACACCTCACAAAGAGGGCAGAGTTGATTTGGGTTTTCTTACGATTCTAGAAAATTCAAGTTGTCTAAAAAAAAAGTTTTAGCAGTCATATAATAAGCTTATAAATGCTACTACTTGTGGCAATTAATGTGTACAAATAGCAGGCAACGAAATTAGCTAGAAGAGTTGCTAGACTTGAAGCAGCATAATAGCAGCAGCAGGTCACACCAAACATCTTTCAGATCAGCTGCACTAAAACATCGTTGAAATGCGATATGTTCATGTTGTAGGTGCATTCAAAAGAAGGTGTTCGAACGTTGATGGGACAATCTTTTCGTTGCTTCACCTTTATAGATAAAGAAATCTGGCTGCGAACTATTTAAGAACAAATAACTAGCAAGATTCGATTAGAAATTATAAAGAAATTTTTAAAAAATTGAAGAAATAAAAGAGATGGCCTAATCATTCAGGGCTGTTTCCATTTTTCTTTTGTCCCTTTATCGGCACTTTATCATTCACATATCGGCTCTGCTTATCTATCACTTTTTTGAGGCGTTCTTGATGCATGAAAGAAATCTGACATTCCTCGATCCCATATGGGCATCTTTCGATATGCGATTGCGTTACGGCTATCAAGCGAGTGTTTAAGTTGCAAATCGCTCTTCCAATTCGTCTATTCGGGTATTTACATTTGAGATTTATTCTGAGATCCGAATAAAGCCATGGGATCGGTGGATAAGTTCATTTTTGTCTTATATATCAAAATCATCTTCCTAATTCTTGTTTATAGCTAGGCAAGCTCAAACTTTCTCAGGAACTGGACTACATATATTCTCGAAGAAAGTGGGATGAATTTTTTCAACGATAACCCGCTTTAATGTGCATTTCAGTTGCTCGTATTTATCCAATACCCACACATTTTGTAGTTGCGATTTCGAGAGTATCTCCTCTCCTCCTCTGAATTGTCGGCAGAATCTTTAGAAACTTATTACGACAAAGTTATGGCCATCGAATTTAATTTTACAAAACATTCCGGAAGTTATCTCCGTTAGAACAATTTAATTGCATCCACAAGTGGCCTTTTCCTCGACGACGTCTTTTCCACTCACAATTTATTTCCTGCGCACTTCTTAATCAGATAATTCCCTAACTTTGCCCTCAAAGTTTCAACTCATTATATTCATAGTTGCTGATTCCCCAACGGATCGCCAGAAGTCTGATCACCAGGCGTTTCAAAAAAATCTGATCACAACTGCTATTTGAGCATGGTTGTCAACTGCACCGATAAGGGAAACGATGAAATTATAGCTGCACCTATATCTTTGTATCTTTATATCTTCATTGTTGTTGTTTGTTGGTTTGTTTATTTATTTATTTTTTTCTTCTGCTTATGACTATATGGATGGGAAAATCAATACATCGCCAAAATTAGACCACATAAAACAAAGATTAGTTTTAAAAGACGTTCCACCCTCTCGTTCATCTCTTCGCCTCATTGAATCACAAATAGGCTGTTTCGCCATATCGGTCTGTGGACTATTCATCTCTTGTAATTCTCAATCTATCGTTCTTTCCGGTTCCTTCTCTTATATGATGCCTCTAGCAAACGTGTGCAAAAATGAACGATTCGTCGTGGAAATGAAGTGATCATCTTCATATAGAGATAATCGAATCTATTCCAACAATTGAAGGAATTGCTATAGATATAAAATCGCTGAGCTGTATTTGCTATCGTTCAATATATATATATATATATATATATATATATATATATATATATATATATATATATCCTCACTCGTGAGTTTTTTCTTTCTGGTTGTTACATATGCCTTTGAATTTTTCCTTCGGTTCATACTGGTGTCATTAAACGATGGACGATAAATGCGGAAGCTCTTGAGAGAAGGAAAATGTTTTGGTGAGAAACTCTTTCTCATATACCGAAGCACTAGGTAGACTAGCTGACGACCTACTATCGATTCCAGATGATACATATCCAATTGTTTTTTTTTTCGAGGATTGCTTAGAGTTGGCATCCGCTTTTCTTCGTGGATGTCGATGGTGCTGCATTGCGTGACGGCTTGATCGTTATGCCTGCAGTCGTTTCTTCAGGATAATTGACGGTATAGCATTCCTCGGCAACGGCAGTTGCTAGAAAAAAAGGAACTTTCGAATGTGCCACCAAACGCTTTAGAAAAAATCTACGCTTCGTGGAAAGTAAATGAAGCACATCCTTCCTTCAATAGTTAGAACTGAGGCTACTTGAGCTTCTTTACATTAACTTCAAGTGATCCGAAATACAGCTGATATTGCGAGACCATGGATAGTGATGCCTCTCCAAGCGAACAAGGCATAGCCTGAAATTCAAAGGGATTCGAAAGAATTTTGGGTTTTTATAGAATAAGCGTAACAACAAGTCCCACTGAGAATGACATTTTGCAACATATTTTTTAACGATTCCAGATCTTCGTGATGCGGAACTAAAAGCGCCTAATGAGGCTCGAGGTCATCGAAACTTAAAACCTCAAGAAACAAAGATTCTCAATAGTGCAAAATAATCGAGACGGTTAACAAGAATTTGCAGTAAAGAAAACCGACTGCGCCGAGTGGACTTGAAGGGGGATCTTAATTTCGCGATGCATAACATCCCTGGATCTACCTGATATTCCGGCAAAAAAAAGAGACGAGAATGCGTTTGAAGGAAGTGGGAAATTTGGGAATGGAGATCATTAGACGCGATGGTTTTACCAAAAATTCTTGCATTAACGATGAAGCTGCATGCTTCGAAATAATTTTTAACTGCCGAACACTTTGAGGAAAAAGTTCACTTTTGAGCTTTTGCGAAAGCTTTTATATTTAAAAAATACGCGCTTATAATTTTTTTACTATTCGATAGCAGTTACTATTCTGTTATAGATATTGAAATACTTGGAAGAAATAATAAGATGCATTCTACAAACCAATTTCTTTCCTATCAGATTCACTTCACGTTAACTAGGAATTCATTCCATAAAGTCAGCATTAATAGTGACGTTTCATGCATTCGAAAACCTAATTTGCATGCCCTAAAGCAATTTCTTGTAAGCACTCGTCGAACGCGCAAGAAATGTTGCTAAAACAAGAGCAAATGAAATAGAAATCAATGCATTATTTACGTATTTATCAGTGGTTTTTATTTATTTTCCCGGATTTCGTTCAGCTGACATACATATATGAATATATATATATATATATATATATATATTTATTTATTTATTTATTTATTTATTTATTTATATTTATATTTATATTTATATTTATATTTATATTTATGTTTATGTTTATATTTATATTTATATTTATATTCTTATTTTTGTAATTTTTCATTCTAGCAACTTGTCGCTCTCCTTCTATTGATTTCGTCTTTCTTGATGAATGGGCGGCAGTAGTTAGAGATCAGTTTTTGCGACGTGTATTGTTGCTGGTGGAAAAATTATTCGGAAGCACTCGGAATTCGGACTCCTCCAGTCATGGAAACAAAAATTTTTTTCAAACTATCATCTAGTTTCTGGAGTTCACCATTCAATTGCGCTCGAGATATCTCAGTTTTGTAAATCACAGATTCCGATAGAGGGCGCAAGAAACGTTGCATTCTTCGTTCAGAGGCCTCGATTTTCATTCCAATGTTACAATTCTCAAGGACCCGCTCCCTCCCCCTCCCCCCTTTCACCCATGACACTTTTAGATGACTCCGACTTCTGAACCCTCTAGTTTACTATAGCAATGGAGTAACACTGAGAACTGTACTGGCGGGCGGTACGGTAGAGCTCTATAAAGCAGCGCGATGATACTTATGAAGGGTGGAGAAATGCAAGTCAGAAACCTTGGAAATACCTGTCTTTTCACAGTTTGGACCAACCAAGCTTTAGAGGGACCGGCCTCTACATTGATTAAAAAATTGAAGCCCTCGCATAATATTTCTTGTCCACTCTTTTCACGTCATTGTATTAAAAGAACTCAATAGTGAAACCGACTTTCGTAACTGATGCGACGTTGTAAGAAAAAAAGTGCAAATTAATATTCCCTCCCTCCCCCCCC